>JAFVLL020025355.1:41908-139648 GCA_021397915.2 Tor tambroides | reverse complement strand
CTGCTGGCACGTAAGCCCACCAAGGGCATTCACGAGTACGACTTTGAGATCAAGAACGTGCCCTTCAAGATGGTGGACGTGGGCGGCCAGCGGTCAGAGCGCCGCAGGTGGTTCGAGTGCTTCGACAGCGTCACCTCGATCCTCTTCCTCGTCTCGTCCAGTGAGTTCGACCAAGTGCTGATGGAGGACCGGCAGACCAACCGCCTCATGGAGTCGCTCAACATCTTCGAGACCATCGTCAACAACCGCGTCTTCAGCAACGTGTCCATCATCCTCTTCCTCAACAAGACAGACTTGCTTGAGGAGAAGGTCAAAACAGTGGCCATCAAGGACTACTTCCCCGAGTACACAGGGGAGCCGCACTGCCTGGAGGACGTGCAGAAGTTCCTGGTGGATTGTTTCCGGAACAAGCGCCGAGACCAGCAGCAGAAGCCCCTCTACCACCACTTCACCACCGCCATTAACACGGAGAACATTCGCCTGGTCTTTCGCGACGTCAAGGACACCATCTTGCACGACAACCTCAAACAACTCATGCTGCAGTGATGCTGGTCCAGCCATTACCTTCAGATCTCTCCGAAATAACCCTCTTCTGCTCAGAAGAAACTGACTCCAATGTTTGTACTCCACACAGTAGCCTTTCTGAATAGCTCTGACGTGCTTTTATGCGAAGAAGGAGGCCTAGCCTAGCGGTCTGTCAGGAGCACGGGATGGCGGGTAGTTATTCTCTTAAAGAGTGCGCTTCGAGAAGAGAGTGGGTCTGGCCACTCGCCCTCGTCCAGCCAAGAGAAGCTGTACGTGTCACCCTCTCGCCGAAGGTGCCAAACGCAATGCACTCCTCCCTCAAAAAGAGGAGAGAAGCGCGATGAGATATCTTAGCACTGTTCTTTGATCTGTTACCTTTGAGCCTTTTATTACTGACCAAATAGCAAGATGAGATGCAAATGCTGTTTTAACCTTTTAACAGGAACTATGTTCTGAGCCTTTCTGTCGATGCCTGCCTGGCCTTAATTTTCCCCCTCGTTTCGATTGGTGTTTTTAACGTGTAGATGTCTAATCAATTGTAAAATTTTAGAATTCAGTTGTTTGTTTGTTTTTTTTAATATAGATCTATGAATATATAAACTTCTTAAGTTATGTTTCAAAAGTTTACACTCTGATTTTCCTCTGCTGATGGATAACGCTCACGATTCGAACCACTTGACAAACTGAACTTTTACTGTGGTTAGCCACGCTAGGCAAGCTGGTAGATACAGTATGCATACAGCATAAACTCAGGGCTGAATGTAGACCACTTAAGCGTAACTGTTCACCTTCAGGAACATCCACTAATTGTAGCTCTCCATCGGTGGCTGGAAATCACATTTCCTCGCTGGCCTGCAGACGACACCCTCCGGAAGAACTTCTCTATCCATCAGGGAACGAAAAACGATTTCTTGTTAATTTATTTGCTTTCTTTTGAATCTCTCCACAACCAAACTAAACTGGCTTCTCGGTCAGACCCCGCTAACAAAAGCATCTGTATTCACAAGTGCCACGTGTTTAAGGTACCAATAATTCGAACAAATTTCCTCAAAAGGGATAGATCTTTCTTTGTGAACCTCGTTCCCTCAACGGTTGTGTATAGCTACTTTTGTATAGTGCCATGTCCGCCCTGAATACTACTGTTGTAGTAAGTATTTTATGTAAATAGTCTATACCTCACCCTCCTCACCCAATCTTTTCTAACGGATATGTAACCTACACTGAAATGTATAGCTGTTTTTGTGCCACTGTGCACCCATAAATCCAGAGATACTGACTCCCTGCCCGCAGTTCGCCCCATTCAGTGTTGCTCTCGTAGCATTCACTTTTGGCTGGTGCATCTCAGCTGAATGGTGCCTGTATATGTCGTCTATGCATTCAGATGGCTGCGGCTCGGCCTGGCGCTAGAGGACTCTTTGTCTGGTGTCGAATTCTGCCTTACGCCCCTGGCTGAAGTCCCGGGAGGCTCGTGAAAAGCAAGTATTACGTCTTCACTCTCCACTGACAGTGTCCTGTGTTTTCCAGTGCCATTCACTGCCCCCCAATGCCAGGAAACCGGGCATTGCGGAGCTTTTGTTGTCGTCTTAGTAGAGACATAGTATCCGTCTTAGTATTTCACTTTACAAACTCAAACAGGTCCAAGCATAAGATGTTGACTGATTTAAGAGAATTTCAGCGTCCTTTGGGGATGCTGAAATACTGAGTATCAAGTATTTGCTGCTTAGTTCTAGCATGCAGAGTCTTAAAACGTTGTATTATCTGCCATTGTGCTTAAAGACCTTTATGAAGCGTTATGTACTTGCCAAAACATAAAGGAACGGCTGAGGACGCTTACGAGTCCAAGACTTTGTGCATCTGGGAGCCTTGAGGGCAAACCCAAGTGCTTGTGCAAATGATGTCTGGTGTAGCTGTAACAGATCTGTCGGTATGACCGGTGGACGCCTGCTAGTTTGTCGTCTTCAGAGCGCTCCTAACGGTTGACGTGTTTAAAGGAAGGGCAATGCTGCAGATAGATACACTACTTTAGCTGTATTCCTCCTCTGTACACTGCTGAGGCGTGATTTTGTCACCGTTCTGTGTTGTCTTTCATTAGCCGTTCACGCTCGTTTTTCCGCTCTTCCTGCGAGAATTGTTGAGGATGGTGTATAAACAAACGAGTCTTTCTCACTGTAGCCTTTTCCAAAACCTGATTCTGATCAGAGGTGGCTGATTTGCTGTTTTCGGTTTTGCCCAGGTAATCAAGTTTGATTATTAATAATTATGCAAGAATTATGCCTGCCACAACAAAGAATTCCTAGTGCCTCCAGTTTGATGCCTCCGACATTTCTGGTCCTTTTTTTGTACTTAGGCTTTTTTTTTTTAATTTGATTAATGTGGATGCTTTTGAGTCCTCATATCAAAATAATTCATACTAAAGATTTCACGACTCTTGTGCTCAGTACAGAATATAGACCTGCTTTCATTGTACAGTCTAACCTATGCTTCTTCATTCTTCATCATTGACCCAATAAAATCATTTTGCAAAAACTGTCATTTTGATGTGTTTATTTGGGTGCAGAATAACTATAAGCAAATCTGCAGCTGTTTTAATTTCTACAAATATTTCTTTAGAACGAGTCGCTGAAAGTGTAATTCCACTTTGTGAGCACTAGGCTGTGGTGTTGCACCAAATTTATCCAGGGTTTCAGGGAGTTTAGCTTTTTCTCATTTACATATTAAAAAAAAGATCTTTTTAAAAGGACACGTTATTCATTTTTTTTATTCACTTAACTTCATGGGTGTTAAAAATAACAGGTTGGAAAAACAACAGGTTGTGATGTTTGTCATGCATATATTGTCAGGTTCTGAATTGTTCAATAATAAATATAGATAAAACATTAAATGATACTGTTCTTAAAAGAATTTTATAAATGATGCTTGATTTATATTAAATCTACAATGTTATTTAAGGAACCGTGTGGAATAATTGTGATATTACAATTTAATGTCTTGATGATTCAGCAAAAACTAATGTGCGCAATGGATTTTCAATGTTAGTCTATGGGGCAAGGCATTCCAGAGAATTTTACACTCCTAAGATCCCAGACTGCTGTCTCCACAGGGTGAGGTTACTGTTACTGCAACTGTATGTGCTGTACTTATCTTCTGCTGCGGCACAGCAACACGACTTGGCTTTTTGTAAATGGTTACGTGACTCTTTCACATAGGCCACTACAGTAAGATGTGCTTATGTGGTGTTCCTCAATGAAAATGAACCTGTGTAGTATCAAATAATGACAAAACAGGACTCGGTTATAAAAAAATCATTGCTTTTATTCTACACTGAACATGTTTTCATTGCAATATTCAGAAGTGCAGGACCTCACTGTCAGAAGTCTGCATTACATTAAAAAAAAATACAAATCAGAAAAAAGGACACACAAACTTTCTTCTCATCAAAAGTACAAAATCTAAACAAACGGTATTTAAATACGTGTATGACAATTTAAAAGTTTACGGAACATAATAAGAGGTACATAAGATTTCAAGTCATTAGGTAAGTGCTTTAATAATGGGTTTTACCGACAGACTCCTCTCATATGCAGTATAAGGTGCTAGAATACATTTCATTCTTTTTTCATTTTAAACTTAAGTGCTCATATACTGTCATTTCTCTCCATCAAATTACCCATTCTTCTGTTATTCATGTAGTGAATTACACACAAAAATACTACAGTCAAGATGCTCATTCAGTGTATTATGTTTTCAGGGCCGGTTCTCACAGAACACGTTCCATTATGCTACTTTTTACGCACGTTTTCGACCACTGCTGCGCATTACTTTAAAAAAAAAAAAAAAAAAAAAAAGAAAGAAACTGTATGTAGTTTTGTAAACTATTGCGACTTTGGATTTACGTGAGTGGAAATCACTATTGTAAATGTATCATGGTAATACCAGTGCATAGCTGTACACAGGCATTTGTTGCTGTCATAAAGCAATCCTCCCTTCTCACGGAATTTCGTACATACTGTTGTTTTTAAAGAAGTTCAACTGTTTACGTGCCTGGAGACTGTCCGTGTCGGTTTAACAGAATTTCAGTTTTTACGTGTCTCAACTCAAGACTCAAGGTTTCCGCGTTCTTTTCCATTCGACGACGCCAAATCTCACTTTTTTGCGCTCAATTTCGCTGTCGTTTTCTACATAAAGCTGCGACATTTTAAAAACGTGCTTCTACACACTGCGTCACTGCTTTTAAATGAAAGAACGCGTTCTATGTGAACGGCCTCTTTCAGCTTCCTGCTTCAAGTCACAAGCTCTATGTAATTCCGCAGAATTCTTTGACAAGGCACAGACGGCGCACTTCAACTTACAGCGATAACATGACATTCTATAGCCATAATTTTTTGTAAGAAACTCTTGAAGGTGTTTCTAGACAGCCTACATCTCTGAGCAGGAATTGAGATGACAGGAGCCTTAGACGTTTGGTCAGCATGTTCTGACTGACGATGGGTTAATATTGACAGAAGACCGAGTGGTCCAATTCCTGCGTTAACATCTAAACTGAGATGTTGCCATTTGCAATAGCGCTATTATTTAAATTTGAAACCATTGAACTCGGACCCGTTATCTATAGGCAAGCGAATGACATATAACCCTGAAACACTAGACAGCTCTGCACCTGTCTCACCTTCAACTCTGAATAAGGCTTATGCAACCTAATGTAATATGCATCATGGCCTCACTGTAAGCAGCAAAACAGCCTGAGGTTTCATTTTTTTAGATGTTAAAGCCAGAACTAAAAGTGGTATGATGGTTTGTGGACAATATAATAATGAAATAAAGAGTGAAGTTACATTTCACACTAAGACTTTGGTAAATGAGAGGTATAGAATTGAATGCTTAATGGGTGTAATAATTCTGGTCCTTTCTAAAAGCGTGTCTATCTGTGGAGACTAGTACGCAGTACACAATATGACAGGAAAGGAACCTCAAAACTTTTGTTTCTTTTCAATAAATAATAACACAAGGAATGTAAACGTGTTTTTGGGATTATGATTGGGTGGTCAGCAAAAGTGCAATGAAGAGTGATTAAACTCTTCTTTAATTGACGTAAAGTTAGTTTGTGTATGGCAGCCTTTGGGATGATCATTCAAGTGGAGGATAAGTGTGTGTTTACTCTTGAGGTGAGGCGGTATTCATACTGGCCAAGGTTTGCTCTTTGCAGGACTGTTGTCGATCTCCATGTCCATTTCTACAAAGTCAGCAGGGCCTTCGTCACTACCCTGTGAGCTGGAGTCTCTCTCTGTTGTTTGCTGGTCATTTCTCCTCCTCCCGGAGCAAAGGCCGGTTTTGACTGGACGCACCAGTCCAAGAAACAGAGCCCCGACTACCATCCCAGCCGCGCAGGAGTAAAAGGCTGACCCGTAATTGTCAGTCCTGTCTACCAGAAAGCCTGAAACAGAAGACACAAAATGACCTCCATAAATGGGGGGGGGGGGGGGGGGTTATAACAATAACTTTTCTGGAGGAAGTATGAATGGTTTGCAAGTGTGTTTCAAATTGGGGTCCAGGTTCATAGGGGGGTCACTGTAACATTTGAAAGAAAAAGATCTTACAAAATGTATTTTTAGTGCTATCAAAGTTAGCATGCACTTAAGATATTAATGAAATTTGACCCTGGACCACAAAACCAGTCATAAGTAGCACGGGTTTATTTGTAGCCAAAAATAAACTCTATGGGTCAAAATGATCGATTTTTCTTTTATGCCAAAAATCATTAGTATATTAAGTAAAGATCATGTTCCATGAAGATATTTTGTAAATTTCCTACTGTAAATATATCAAAACTTAATTTTTGATTAGTAGTATGCATTGCTAAGACAACTTTAAAGGCGATTTTCTCAGTATTTTGATTTTTTTGCACTCTCAGATTCCAGATTTTCAAATAGTTGTATCTTGGCCAAATATTGTTCTATCATAACAAATCATACATCAATGGAAAGCTTATTTATTCAGCTTTCAGATGATGTATAAATTCAGATGATGTAAAACCCTTATGACTGGTTTTGTGGTCCAAGGTCACAATGTGTTTAATATGATTTTTCTTTTTTTACATTTACATTCACCAAATGTTGGTCAAAAAAAAAAAGGTCTAAAATGTTTGTTTGCTTTTCACATTAGCAGTACACACTGACCATGTAAAATATTTAATATGATTGATTTAATACTTATTTAATTTACTGTCTACTTAATTTAAAATTTAATTGAATAAATAACGTAATACAATTTGGATACCTTTTTTAAATTTTAGATTTTTTTCTCACATATAAATTAAATTTTTATGCATGAAAATATGTAGCTGCCTTTATATTTTAGATAACACTTCTATAGACTGTTGTTAGTGTTATATGCTGTCATCACAATAAAAAGTAAATAGTTTCCTGGTCATATTTCAATAATTAGCTTTTTACATTAGTACACTGACAATGTGAAAAAATGTAATATTATTAATTTCATATTAATTTAATTATTTGTATTTTAATTTAATAATATTAATTATTTATATAACTAAAATGTAACGTAATATTTATTTGGGGGATTTTTATGCATTAAAATACATAGCTGCTTTTGTATTTTAGTAAAGGGGTCTCACATCATATTTGAATGTCTTTTAAAAACCCCTGTTCTAGCCGGTTCCCAAATCACTATGCATTTGCCAAGGTGTTCAGAGTGGTTTGTAACTAAAGAGGTTAGTTTACAGAGGCTGTTTTTACCTCCTAAAGGTGGACCGGCCAGTCCTGCAAAGCTCTGGATGCAGACATAGACGCCAACAGCCGATGACATTCTCTGAATGCCGATCACGTCATCTTCAGCCAGCATTGGGATGTGACTGGAGGCCACGGTGCCCAGCAGGAAGCCATAGAAACAGGAGCAGGACATGAGCCCCCAGAACTCAGTGACAAAGGGGAAGATGAGCAGCACCGGACACAGCAGCACCGTGCAAATCAGCAGAATGTAGATTTTGCGGATGGGTCTGCGATTGAGCACCCAACCCATGGACAGACGACCTAGAATCTCAGCCACAGCCATGGCCGAGAGCATGTAGGTGGCACTGTCACGTGACACGCCTCGGCTCACGCTCAGCTCAATGACATAGAGCTGAGGAGCTAAGAAGCCCAGACTGGCAAACAGGCCAAACAGTGCGTAGCAGTTGAAGCTGGCGTCTCTGAGCACGGAGAAGTCCAACAACTTGGGCCTAGAGACGCTGGAGTCTTCTCGTTCCTTTTTGAGTGGGGTCTCAGGCAGCACTGGTTGCTCGTTTTCACCATTTTCTTCTTCCTCCTTTTCCTTAAGTGCTTTTTTCTCCTGTTCTGTAGATTCCTGGCCCTCGGACAGGTTGGTCTGGGAAGAGGTGATGGACTGGACCCCCGAGTCCACAGAGCCGAAAGAGGTATGCGTGAATTCATTCTCCAGGTCATATTTGGATTCAGGTTCTTTAAGGGGAGATGTAGAACCCTCTGGGGTGGAGGGTTTGGGTTTAATGACTATTGGCTTTAGCAGAGCCCCACAGACAACAATTAAGGCTTGCATAACTCCAATCATGATCAAGCAGTTACGCCAGCCGATCTGCTCCTTCAGCACATTCATAGCTGCAACGTGAATTCAAATGAAATGAATTAAAGACCAGTTTTTCAACATGTCTGAGAAACATTAGGCTTCCTGTGAAAAATAATAGTCTTTTATGACTATGCAAATATATTTGACTTCCAAACAGACTTTTATCATGCTTTATACATGCTTAGCTAATATGTAACATTCAAAACAAGCCTGACTGTGCATTTAAAGGGCCAGTTCACCTAGAAATTAATAATCTATCATCATTTGTTCACCTTCATGTTGTTCCAAACCTGTATGTATGACTGTCTTTAAACTGTGGAACTCAAAAGAAGATATTTAAAAAAAAATAAAATGTCCCAGTGTTTTTTGTTCGTACAGTGAAAGTCAATGGGGTCCAATATGGTTTTGGATAAATTTTTTTTACAAAAACCGATGGAACATTTTTCAAAATATCATGTTTTGTGCTATGCAGAAGAATGAATGACAAGGGGGTGAGACAATGATGCAATTTCCATTTTGTGTGAACTATTCAGATGAGTATGTTGCACAGCTCTGGCGATCATACCTGGCGCAAGTGCTACCAGGGAGAAGCATTCTCCCGTGGAGGCTATGGATGTGACGAGGGAACGGCGCTTGTTGAAGTACTGCGACAGGATGGTAACTGTAGGCAGGAAGGTAAGGCAGTAACCCAGGCCTGTAAATAAATAGCAAAGAGGGAGATGACAGCCACTGGTCCCTTCAACACAAGGGGCTCAGGTCAGTCTGAGGGGCTGGGCTCAAAGCACACCAAGAACCAGGCGGCTCTTTTCCGTAGGACAAGCTGGACAAAGGGCTGAAAGAAAACTATTTAAAAGAGACAAAAGAGAGACAAGGAGAAACAAAGATCGGCAAGGTTAGGATCAACTAATGATGGTAGGGAGGGAGTGTTTTGATATTTGGGGAAAGCTAGCAGTGCATCTTTTGAGAAATCTGAAAAACAAAATGATTACTGAGTGTCAATTCGAATTTGTTCATATATATAAAAATCAGCTCTTTATAGCAATGAATGAAAGGGATTCTCCATATGTGGACTGGATGGCTTGGGTGTGAATAAATTATTCAATAAAAATAAAATCTTCAAACAGATTGTGTTATATTAGGGTATTTAAAATGTGTATTATGAGACATATTTTAACAAATTGTTGTCTGAATAGTCTGACAGCTTTCTTAAAAGAAGGAAGTTTGAAATAAGCCAAGTTCACTTTTGGACGATGTGTTTGAATCCCACAAATCTATGTCAACACATGAAAACACTCCACCCAAGAACACTATGATACGTTCATCCTGTTATATAAGGACGGTGTTACTAAAGCTGTCAAGAATCATGTTTATTGATGCTGACAATTCATACACCAGTCACAGCACTGTTTGAATTCCCTCTCTGTCTTTAAAAAAAGTAAGTGAATAGAAGAGAACATCATGTTTACTAGGGGAAAAAATAATTAATCATACAGTAATGAAACAGAAAATAAATATGGGTAAATGAGAGAAACCATGACTATTATTATTATGACAGAAAATACACTACCGTTCATACGTTTGAGCTTGGTAAGATTTATACATTTTTTTGAAAGAAGTCTCTTATGCTCACCAAGGCTACATTATTACAAATTAAAATAACTGTTTTCTATTTGAATATATTGTCAAATGTAATTTATTGCTGTGATGACAAATCTAATATGCCGATTTGCTGCATAACAAACATTTCTTATTATTACCAATGCTCAAAACAGCTGTGCTGCTTAATAGTTTTGTGTGCATTTTTCAGAATTCTCTGATGAACAGAAAGTTCAAAAGAACAGCATTTATTTAAAATAGAACTTTAACCAGATTCTAAGAGCTAACTAACAGCTTTAAACAAAAACAAAGGAACTGTTACTTTGCAAATGCTATGTATAGAAAATCTGTCCCTTCTTTAATATAAAAATTCAACATTAATCAGTTTTCAAAATAGCATGCCAAGCCACCCTGAGGAAAAATGTTTCCAGTTATACACTGCACTTGCAAAAAAAAAAGAAGCAAGTACTGAATAAATTCAGCAGTCAGTTACCTTGCATATTTTGTTATGGGTCAAAACATGTATCACAAATACAAACTCACACTCAAGCTAGATTTACCTGCAACGAGTCCCATGGTAATGTACATCTCAGTGATGGAGTTGGTAAGGGCTGTTGTAATTGTACCCAGGCTGATCAGGAGTCCACCAAGCATGACAACAGGCTGAAAGCCAAATCGGTTACTCATCACCGTGGAAAGAGGGGCTGTGGGAAAGAAGGTGCCAATCATAAACACTCACAATAAAACTTAGACACAGAACAGCTGTGAAATATTTGCAGTCTTACAGCTCAAATTCAATTACAAACACAGTGAATCTATGCACTTCCTTTTCAGAACTGTCCTAAACTATGCATTAATGGTGGTTGATTTTTGCAGCAAAGGCATGAAGACAGTATCACTAGCAAGTTTTGCTTGGCGTAGTCACTTTCTGTCTGAGCCATTTGAGTGACTGCTGCAGTTCAAACAAGAATGATCCTTTGAAGTCCTCTGAGCTGGAAAAATGTGAATCCATCCATTGAGTCATGTGCTTTGTCACTGGGCAAAGTGAGTGAATCTCCAGTCAGCCGTCACAACAGCCGGCAGTCCTTACACAGCACAATTTAGCACTTGCACTAAACTGAGCATTGCTCGCTCTCAGCTCAAACGCCAATCTGAAAAGATGAGCTTGGAAGACAGAATCCGTTTGACACATTCATACCGAAGGAACTGAAGTATCTTTTTTGTGCATAGTTTAAAGGAATAGTTCAAGATTCAAGATTCAAGATTTTTATTCGTCATGTACACAATTATACAGAGTATAACCAGCAATGAAATGTACGTCAGGTCCGCTCCATGGACAGTGCAAGTATATGCAGTACAACACAAGAATATACATAGATATAAATATAAAAAAAAATAAAATAAAAAATAAAAATAAATGAAGTAGAAATAAGAAATAGAAAATAAAATCTAAACTAAAATGTGCAAAAAAATAAGTGTGCAGGACAGTATACTGTAGACTTAATAAATAGTAATATAAGAGGAATGTGCAAGAAGAATGTGCAAACAGGTTGTACGGGGTATATCCCTAGCAGCAGTACAAATGGTGGGAAAATTATTAATAGCTTACTGATTATTAGTGGTTATTAAATGGAGTCATGCTGGTGTTATGAGGCCGAGTTTGAGCTGAGGAGCCTGATGGCCTGGGGAAGAAGCTCCTCCTAAGTCTCTCAGTTTTTGCCATCAGGCTACGGTAGCGCTTACCAGATGGTAGCAAAGTGAAGAAACGGTAAGTCTCTCCACCTCATCCAAGTATGCGGTCTCATCATTGTTGGAAATGAGGCCCAGAACCACAGTATCATCAGCGAATTTGATAATAGATGTGGAGCTGTGAGAGGACACGCAATCGTGTGTGTAGAGAGAGTAGAGCAGGGGACTCAGGACACAGCCCTGTGGGGCTCCTACGTTCAGGGTGATGGAGTTTGAGGTGAACTGGCCAACTTTCACCACTTGAGGTCTGCCGGTGAGGAAGTCTTGAATCCAGTCACAGAGTGAAGAGTTTAGGCCGAGGTCTGTGAGTTTTGAGGCTAGCTTGATGGGGACTATAGTATTGAAAGCTGAGCTATAGTCAGCCATAGTTGACCCAAAAATTCTGTCAATTCTAACCTTTCTTTCTTCTATGAAACATAAAAAAGAAGATATTTTGAAGAATGTTGGTAATCAAATAGTTTTCGTTTCCATTGACTTTGATTGAATGGACAAAAAAAGACATTTCTCAAAATATCCTTATTTGGAACAACATCGAGGTGAGAAAATGATGGCAAAAATCTCAACTATCCCCTTAAGCCTTGAGAGAATTACAGGGAAATGTCCGATCTGATGATCCGATGATGCTTGTTTCTTAATTTTATACTTTGTATCCGCCCCGCCTTTTGGGATATGCCCGGTCTTTTTATATTGACCTATTTTTCCCTCAACTTCCCTGAACCAAGACCGAGTTGTGTGTTTGGTGTAGCTTTGAAGTTGTGGTCGCTGTAGAATAAAACCCTGCGTTGATAATGATGGAGCAAACTTAAAAATAATATTCAATGGCTTGTACAGATGTCTCTATGATAATAAAAGCAAAAGCTAGTAAAGAAAAATTTATTTAGGTTTGCAAAACTGGAGTAACCTGCAAAAATATTCACCAGGCAACATTCTTAAATCGTCCTCCAATACCACACAGTATTTTTCTCTTGTGTAAACACCATTTGTATTGTGTAAACACTGTGAGGTACACCTAGTACTATCGTATTGTATCGTCTAGACTGAATTACCTGTGAGGGTCATGACAAACGCACAGATGGAGACGACCCAAGACACTCTGCTGTTGGTTTCATTGAAGTCTGTCATGAGGTCCTGGAGGAAGATCCCAAAAATCTTGATGATACCAAAGGTGAAAACCTCCACGAAGAAGAAGGCGGCAGTCACCAGCCAACCCCAGCCTCCATCTGGCACCTCATCGTAGACATTGGGGCTCGTGCAGCCCTTCAGGGCAGACATTATTCCTGTCATGATGCACACTGATGTTTCTGTAAATGTAAGCAAAGATACAGTTCAGACAGTTTTAGGTATGATGTAATTTCCACACCAGCTTTGATGGTGTGCCCTTGTCAACTCAACAGTGGGCTGTGTTTGCAAGCTGCTCACGTCTTTAATCAGCTGTCTGCTGGATTATTTTACCTTTCAAGGTGCTACAACTCAATTTGCATATAACGTTTGTTATGTAACCACTGTTAGAATACTAGAGAAAAATGGGTGTGCCAGAGCCAAGCAACACTTTTAAACTTTCATTATACACAGTCAAACCAAAAATTATTCAGACACCAGATATATTTTTTGATATTTTTTTTTACTAGTGGGTGCAGGACACTATACTTCAATTATGCAAGTGAGGATAGCAAAACAAAGTAAACTGTGACACATTATACCCGAACATTCTTCATACAGTGGATTACCAGTAAAACTGATAAAAAATTTGAGACCAAAAATTTGATTTGACACTTTGACCTGACCATGTTTTGTTACATACCTTTCTATCAAAGTTATCTGACATTATCAAGATGAATTTGTTCTGACACAGTCTAACTCTGAGTTCTTGTCATCTGTCCTTAGACTCAGTGCAGCAGGACTGCGAAGTCCCATCTGAACCGCGCTGTATGACAACGTGCTGAATAACTCACGCAACTCACATTACTGTATGTGAAAGCAGATTACTCGAAAAAGTGAATCACATACCCCGTTAAAAAAATGTTTCACCGTATTTAAAAATACTTTAAAAAAATGAAATAAAATCTTAATGCCTATCTTCACTAGACAAACGTGGCAGACACGGGCGCCACAGATGCAATATAGTTTGAGTATAAATCGTTTGAACTTACCGAAACGTTGAAGAAACTGGGGAAAACTCGGGATACTGACAGAAAACAAAAAGCAGCAGAGCTAACTTAGTTGAAGTGTTAAGTGCAGAACATCGCTCCTGCCCTGAGCATCCGCGGTCACTTCTGAGGAGAGCGCGATTATTTGGAAAGTCACATCCAAGTGCTCAAATATATCGTTGAATAGTTTATGTTTGACTTCATTAACAATTTATACTGATATTATGACTAGATCAAGTATGCTGTGCCAGCTCTCTGTCTGTCTCTGTTTCCTCTTACTGAAGAGCGGCAGATTTTATACCGGCCGAACCCGGTATTCAGGCGCGGGCGCGACAGCTTCTGCTGTTGTAGAAATCGGGAACGCGCACCGCACTTCCCGTTGGTGAAGTGAACTGATCTCAAATCTCACCTGTCTGTTTACACAGGAAAAAAAAAACATACCCTAACGAGATCTGGAGATTATCTCTCTGAGGAGTCAACATATCACAGCACTGAAGTAGATTGTTATTCAGTTCGGTGTTCTGTGAAAATACACGTATTTCATAAATGGTTTAGTTATTAATAGCAGTCATTTTATGAATAACAATGTGAAAAATCAAGACGTTTTATGAGGATATTTGGAAGAGGGCTGTTGCCAATTTAGCTATTTTGTAGCTAGATTTAGCTACTTCCCCACCCCTTTTGAGACTTTTTTCAAAAGTTTAGGGAGAAATATAGTAACTTCTTGGACAAACCTTATGTAAGTTCTCATCTTGCCCTCTGATCTCTATTCATCTTTATATAGATCAGTGAATTGGGCATTATGATGTCATCTAGTGACATTTAGCTACCAGTTTTAGCTACTTTTAATTGAAAGCAGTTGGCAACACTGGTCTAGTGAGTCTGTAAAGGCACAAGCGTGCGCGCGCCGGCGACTGAAGCGTGATGGGAGCCTACCGGGTAAAACAGGTTTATTCCAGTTCTGTCTCCAGCGCGAGCTAGCTCATAAAGATTAAGTTATCAGCCTGCGTTTAATGGCACCTTGTAAAATAGAGTGAAAATCAACATTTCGTAACGCCTTTCAGAGAATTTCTTGAAACAAAACTGGTTATAGTTGTGATTTGACCTCAAAAGACGTTTTCATATATTTTGAATCAAAAAGTGTAGGCCTATCTGTTAACTTTATGCTGAATCTTATGATTTTATTTGGTAAATTTCATATTCATAAAAGTAGAAGGAATAATTCTAAACCTCGTTTAAAGGCTTTTATGGTTGATTTTCATTATAATATGGATTCTCTTCAAAGTATTGATAGCCTAGTAAAAAATGAGAAAGATACAACTGTATTTGCTAAAGAGTTAAAGTTAATTGGAAAGTAAACTTATGTATGCTGTATTTTGGTATATTGACATTTTTATTGTATTTTTCTCCGTATTGTTGTCAAATTGTTTTTTTGTATATTTATAGCCTATCTGAAATGTAAATTGTAAACCCGAATTTGTTTTATTATTATTATGTTATTTATTTGCTAGATTCTGTTTTGTTGTAGTTTCTAATTAAAAAAACACACGCTGCTGCTGCCGTGCGTGAAGTGGCAGGACTAGGGGAAACTTGTTAGAGGTAATAATGCAAACCATGTTTTCCTAATTCATGAATGCATATCTGTGACCCACAAAACTATTTCCGCGTATAAAACAAGCTTACTGCTGTTGCGAAAGCATAAAATATACTTAAGAAACTTTGTTGCGTGTTTTGTTTTATTTATTTTTTTTAATACTGCTTTAGTTTCAGACCCAGAGATCAAAAGTTCAGGGACACACACACACAGTGTGGTTTTATTTTACGTTTTGTATCTAATATACATATTTTTGCATTAAAATTTACAAACCCGATTCCAAAAAAGTTGGGACACTGTACAAATTGTGAATAAAAACAGAATGCAATGATGTGGAAGTTTCAAATTTCAATATTTTATTCAGAATACAACATAGATGACATATCAAATGTTTAAACTGAGAAAATGTATCATTTTAAGGGAAAAATAAGTTGATTTTAAATTTCATGGCATCAACACATCTCAAAAAAGTTGGGACAAGGCCATGTTTACCACTGTGTGGCATCCCCTCTTCTTTTTATAACAGTCTGCAAACGTCTGGGGACTGAGGAGACAAGCTGCTCAAGTTTAGGAATAGGAATGTTGTCCCATTCTTGTCTAATACAGGCTTCTAGTTGCTCAACTGTCTTAGGTCTTCTTTGTCGCATCTTCCTCTTTATGATGCGCCAAATGTTTTCTATGGGTGAAAGATCTGGACTGCAGGCTGGCCATTTCAGTACCCGGATCCTTCTTCTACGCAGCCATGATGTTGTAATTGATGCAGTATGTGGTCTGGCATTGTCATGTTGGAAAATGCAAGGTCTTCCCTGAAAGAGACGACGTCTGGATGGGAGCATATGTTGTTCTAGAACTTGGATATACCTTTCAGCATTGATGGTGCCTTTCCAGATGTGTAAGCTGCCCATGCCACACGCACTCATGCAACCCCATACCATCAGAGATGCAGGCTTCTGAACTGAGCGCTGATAACAACTTGGATTGTCCTTGTCCTCTTTAGTCCGGATGACATGGCGTCCCAGTTTTCCAAAAAGAACTTCAAATTTTGATTCGTCTGACCACAGAATAGTTTTCCACTTTGCCACAGTCCATTTTAAATGAGCCTTGGCCCAGAGAAAAAGCCTGCGCTTCTGGATCATGTTTAGATATGGCTTCTTTTTTGACCTATAGCGTTTTAGCCGGCAATGGCGAATGGCACGGTGGATTGTGTTCACCGACAATGTTTTCTGGAAGTATTCCTGAGCCCATGTTGTGATTTCCATTACAGTAGCATTCCTGTATGTGATGCAGTGCAGTCTAAGGGCCCGAAGATCACGGGCATCCAGTATGGTTTTCCGGCCTTGACCCTTACGCACAGAGATTGTTCCAGATTCTCTGAATCTTTGGATGATATTATGCACTGTAGATGATGATAACTTCAAACTCTTTGCAAATTTTCTCTGAGAAACTCCTTTCTGATATTGCTCCACTATTTTTCGCCGCAGCATTGGGGGGGAATTGGTGATCCTCTTCTCATCTTGACTTCTGAGAGACACTGCCACTCTGAGAGGCTCTTTTTATACCCAATCATGTTGCCAATTGACTTAAGTTGCAAATTGGTCCTCCAGCTGTTCCTTATATGTACATTTAACTTTTCCGGCCTCTTATTGCTACCTGTCCCAACTTTTTTGGAATGTGTAGCTCTCATGAAATCCAAAATGAGCCAATATTTGGCATGACATTTCAAAATGTCTCACTTTCAACATTTGATATGTTATCTATATTCTATTGTGAATAAAATATAAGTTTATGAGATTTGTAAATTATTGCATTCCTTTTTTATTCACAATTTGTATAGTGTCCCAACTTTTTTGGAATCGGGTTTGTATATTATCAGGACATTTTAAGTAAACAGTTCATTGAAAAATTACGCAATTTCGTAAACCAATTTTTGCTAATTCAGAGTATAATAATAATGTTATCTAGCGTGACTGAGATGATCCAAAGAGCATCTTGAGCTTCGACAGAATAACATTGACCGTCTGTACAAGTAATTCAAATTTAATTTGATTAGTGATATGACTAGCGACCGAGAAATTGTGCAGAATCTGAAATATTTCTTTCTCATTTTATGTCATCATGTTTCTTGTCAAAATCAATACCTGCTTGCTTCCAGTTAAATTATAAAAAAGTTAAAGTATCTTTTGAATCCCAGAGGTCTTCTAAATCATTTCTCTTTGCCAGTGGTCAGATTATGCATTTATCTTTCTAGGTGGCCTTACAGAGGACCTGTCCTTTATGGTGAGAGATGAGTAACCAGCTGTTATCTAAAATGGCTTACGTCATTGTCTTTCATAAGTACTAGATGGAGAGTGCTTGTGTTGTGATCAGCGCACAAAACAAAGCAATATTGTGTATATCTGGTTTTTTAACTACAGCTGCCATAAATCAATAGAGTGCAGAGCAGTAAATCTCAAACATTACCATGAGTAATGGACCTTTGTCCCATTTGGAAGCATCCCCAAGGAGCAGCAGAACAATATCAGCCCATTGGTATCATTAATGTTTTTGTGACAATCAAATGCAATCAAGTATAATTTACTACCAGATAAGATCTGTCCAACATCACGCCACATTATCAGATATAGTGGCTTGCTCTTTATGGAAACATGTCAAAATATCTAAATATGTATGGCATAGGCTACTCAGATGTTTTATACGGACCATCTGGCATTGTCAAGTCAAGTTTTCTTAACTCCTGGTTGAGAAACACTCAAGTAGAATATAAGTAAATTAAACCCTCGAGGCTCCAAATAGTTGTTCTTATGTTGCATTTTTCTATTTCTATGTATTTTTTTTCAGATTGTTTTTCATAGAAACCTTTGCAGGATTAATTATTATCATCAAAATATGCTGTTACACACTAGAGTTCGCCATAACAAGAGTTCATATGATCATTATATGCTGACTTACAATGTCTGGTTAAGTTATAGCACTGTGTACCCCCAGACCCTGAAAAACAAGGTCACAGTGCAACACTGCAGTGTGTGCTCCTCACAATGAAATGCTGACCATCATGCCATTTTAACTTTACTACAACATGAAAGCAAAGGTGAAAGCAGAGCACTGAGTTAAAGCACATCTGAATACATGACTATTAAACACGCAGGTCTGATTCATCGATAATGGGTAGAGTTGTAATGGATTACTTAAAATATCCTTGTGAAGAAACTTGTAAGTTACTGTTTATGTGTTATGATTATCATTTGAGTAACTTCTAGAAGATGTATCACAGGCATTTGTGTCTATGCCAAACCCTGTATATATAAGCACCAGACATCAGTCGGTTTGTAGCGGAATATTGTTCAGTACCTTGGACAGCTCATTTATCACACACATCAGGCCCATTTTTTGATATTCAAATGTTCTTATGCAAATACTTGATGATAGGAATGCTTAAAAACTCTAGAGTGTGTTCATTTTAGCATTTTTAGGTAAATATCTGAAAGTTTATCATCAATATGACAATCTGCATTTTTATCATGGAAGCATCGAAATGTTTTCAGATTTTAAAGGCACCAATTCAGGTAGTAGTGACTCTGTGTTTGCTGTTTCCCCTCCAGATGTATGTTGCTTCCCTAATTTTTGATAAAATATTTTATATTTGTTAACAAATATTTTTTTAAACAGATAATTCCGGTCCCTGATGCTGATTGGTCAATAGCAATGTTTTATTTATAATAAAACATGGTCATGAGCGCTTCACCGAGCAGATGTGTGGGCGCTTAAATACATGGTTTATAATGACACAAATGTGTATAATGACATGGATATTACAACTTCCTGTGTCCTCATAAACCAAATGGCTTAACAAAACATACTGTTTTTTGATATTCAAAAAAGGCCAGAAGGTTCTGTGAGGGTTATGTTTATGATTAGGGGAAAGAAAATTTGCTTAGCTCAGTATAAAAACCATTACGCCAATGAGAGTCCACACAGATCACAAGTGTGTGTGTGTGTGTGTGTGTGTGTGTGTGAAAGCCCACAGATTCCGAAGAGCAGAGGGAATGGTAAAGTTTTCTGTTTCAGGTGCTTTATGTTCACCGAGTTACACTGGTTAGTGACACTTCTTGAAAGAAACTTGGACGAAGTGGAAGGTGAGTAAAAGATGCCATTTTCATTTTTGGGTGAACTATCCCTTTAATTAATTTACTTCAAAAAGTAACATTAATATATATTTTTGGCAATATTTGTATTGTGTGGTAACTATTTTATTAAAACAACAAAGTACTCAAGGTTGTGCTGTATTGTGAATACAGCACAGCCTCTCGTACTTTATTGCTTACTTGTTTGATGTTGAAACTGACTGTGGCCTTTTAATGACTCTCTACACCAGGGTTCCTCAAATCTTTCCCTGGAGGGCCAATCTGTTGCAGAGTTTAGCTCCAACCCTGATCAAACTCACCTACCTGTGATTTTCTAATGCTCTTGAAGACTCTGATTAGCATGCTCAGGTGTGTTTGATTAGGTTAGAGCTAAACTCTGCAGGAGTGGGGCAGATTTGAGGATGCCTGCTCTAGACCAGGGTTTCTCAACCTTGGTCCTGGAGGGCCACTGTCCTGCAGAGTTTTGCTCCAACCTTGATCAAACTCACCTGCCTGTGTCTTACTAGTAATCCTGAACAGCTTAATTAGCTGGTTCAGGTGTGTTTGATTAGGGTTGGAGCTAAAATTTGCAGGACAGTGGCCCTCGAGGACCAGGGTTGAGAAAGCCTGCTCTAGACCAGGCATCCTCAAATCTGGCCCACTCCTGCAGAGTTTAGCTCTAACCCTAATCAAACACACCTGAGCATGCTAATCAGAGTCTTCAAGAGCATTAGAAAATCACAGGCAGGTGAGTTTGATCAGGGTTGGAGCTAAACTCTGCAGCAGATTGGCCCTCCAGGGAAATATTTGAAGAACCCTGCTCTAGACCAACCCTGCAAATACTCATAGCTAGGAATGCTGAAAAACAGCGTCACTCTAAAGCAGGGGTGCCCAAACTCGGTCCTGGAGGGCCGGTGTCCTGCAGACTTTAGCTCCAACTTGCCTCAACACACCTGCCTGGAAGTTTCCAGTATGCCTAGTAAGAGCTTGATTAGCTGGTTCAGGTGTGTTTAATTGGGGTTGGAACTAAACTCTGCAGGACACTGGCCCTCCAGGGCCGAGTTTGTGCATCCCTGCTCTAAAGCATGTTCATTGTAGTGCTTTCTAGGTAAATGCAAATTGCCTTAATTAATGGATTTATGAGCAGTTCTTACAATCTGTTTTCATTCTGTTGAAGGCAAAACATTTTAACCAGCACATATACTTTTATTTCATGACACTTTCTTTGTTGTACACTATAATATGTTTCTTCAGTAAAGTGAAACATTACAGCAGGACATTTATTGTCAGTTTATTATCTTTTACATATTGCTCAGATGCATATGTTGTTGAGCATGAAGCTGCATTGTTGATTTTGAATAGATTTCTTGCTCATTGCAGTGAGAGAAGCATAGATTATTTCTGACGGTATAAAACGTATTTAAACTCATAAATGCAAATCTTATTGGATATCATTAGTAGCTTTAATATCCTTTTACAAGAATTAGCATAAACAGCAAGGGCAGAGGATAATACATGAAATATGCCATGGAAATGACCTCAGAAGTTGAACACAAAGCACTGTGGGATCAACAAAGTTGTTTTGACTGGATTATGGCCAAAGCTCAACATGTTCTTTTGCCTTTCAAAACAAATAATGATCAGTGTAGCACAGCTGACTCGTCACAGTACTGCAGTGCTCATGTTCACTTGAAAAAAAAAAAAAAAAAATTCTAAGCTTATCTTGTTCATATTCTATCATCAGAGGAATAATCCAGTCTTAATTATCTCCTATTTGTACAAGCATATATCCTAATTTTATAGCACGATATTTGCCATGAATTGTTTTTTGATTCTGTAAAATAGAGTATTCTACATACATGGCAGACTCACACTGCATAGACTTCTTGTGTATCAGTGTGAAAGATCTTAGGATCTCTGTGGAAGTGAGCCTGACCATGTAAAAATTCAGATAATGAAGAAAAAACAAATTCATCGTTAAAATCAACTATTCGATCACAAATCAGTGACCTTAATGACAGAAATGTTGATTAGATTTTATCAGGTTGAGTGTTTATTACACTGACTTATCTGACAACTCAAGACAAAACAAGCCGTTTAAAGTCATAAATAGCATGTATATTGAATTATAATATATGATAATATATAATTATAAAAACTTTTTGACAGTATTCTCATTTGCTCACCAAGGTATATAGTAATATTATAAAACAGTGTTACATTTAATATTATAACATAAATATTATATTATTACAATTTTAAACAACTGCATTAATGTATTCATGTGATGGCAAAGCTAAATTTTCAGCATCATTACTCCAGTCATCAGTCTGAAACATTTCTTATTATTATCATGTTGTGCTGCTTAATATTTTTTTGTGGAAACAGTGATATGTTTTTCAGGATGGAAAATAGAAAATGAATAGAAAGTCCAAAAACAGCATTGACTTGAAATAGAAATCTTTTGTAACATTATAAATGCCTTTACTGTCATTGATCAAATTAAAGCATCCGTGCTGAATGCAAGTAGTAAAAAACAAAAAAAAATCCAAAGAAGAATCCAAAGAAGAAAAGACCACAGGAGACAGGAGGTGTTTTGCATAATTTCATTCCTAATAGATTTCCTACTTAATTCATTTTTTTTTTTTTTTTTTTTATCTTTTGGTCTTGAGCAATCCAGCAAAATACTTTGCACTCTTACAAGTAATATCATAGGCACATACATACAAAACATCCCGTCGTATTAGTATTCAGGATGGTAACATGTAAACATATTAATTATCAATACAGCAAAACACATATATAAAAAAGTAATTCCTCTTCTCTTATGATTCAATATGATGGAGTTATAAATTAAAAGAATAAAATGCTACAGTATTACGACTGAATTAATACAATGTGTTACGTAACTAGAACAATATGTGGTTATATTTCAGTCATGCACCTCATTTATAACACACCCTTCAGGGGTCTGAGTGACAACGACCCAAATCCCTGATCAACTCAGTTTAAGATATTATCATTTCAACCGTTCCGTTAATAATTTAGCACCCTGAAGTTAGTTTCTGTTTGTTTTTCCGTGCTCATGCACTGAGGATCCTCCTGTGACAGTTGCAGCCTCCACCTGTTCTCTACCCTCTCACGGTCGTCTCCCCTTGCCTCGCCCAGATCCGTCTCGGCACCAATTTATCTACCGGAAACCAGAACAGAACTTTATTGTTCCCTCAGCCATGGGTGTGTTATAGACAGATACAGATCTCAACAGGAGCTATAACTGAGAACATGTCGGAGCCATATCAATTAGCCACAATGACATTTTAAAACACCACAATGACACTCAGAAGGTATATAAACGCAATAGCAATGGCAACTGAGTATGTTAGTCCAAACTGACATCCTATAAATGATAAAATCCTTCTGACATCAGAGTCCTGAGCTCCTCCATTTAAAGGAACGGTTGCTGACCCAAAAATGAAAAATTGCTGAGAATTTACTCTCAGGCCATCCAAGATGTTGATGAGTTTGTTTCTTCAACAGGACAGATTTCAAGAAATTTAGCATTACATCACTTGGTCACCAATGGATCCTCTGCAGTGAATGGGTGCCGTCAGAATGAGAGTTCAAACAGCTAATAAAAGTATCACAATAATGACTCCAGTCCATCAATTTACGTCTTGTGAAGTGAAAAGCTGCGTGTTTGTAATAAACTAATCCATTAAGATATTTTAAACTGCTGCTTCCGTCTAAAATAGTAAAGTCCTCTCTGTTTGTAAGATTGTGAATATTATTGTGCAACGTTACATAATATTCTCAAATGAAAAAGCCGTTTCATCTGAATCAGGAGAGAAATATGCACAGGTCAAGCATCTGAAAACAGTCCAAAACAGTTGTAAGCAAATATGTCGGTGCATTATTGATGTGAGATGGACTTTTTCACCTTAAGAAGCGTTATTATGGATTATGGACTCGTATTTTTGCCAGAAGCAACAGTTTATATTTTAAACCTTAATGATAGATGTTACAAACACACCATTTTTAGCTTCATAAGATATGAATTGATGGATGGACTGTAGTTGTGTGGATGACTTGTGAATTATTGTGATGTTTTTATCAGCTGTTTCGACTCTCATTGTGACGGAAACTATTTACTGCAGAGGATCCATTGGTGAGCTGGTAATATAATGCTAAATTTCTCCAAATCTGTTTGGATGGACAGAGGTGTGTAAATTTTCAGCAAATTTTTATTTTTGGGTGAACGATCCCTTTAAGCAACTATCTGAAAGAGGATCATTTCAGCTCTATCAAAACAAGTTAGGAAGTGTTAGTTGTAACAAGGCCTGCTGGACAACAATAAGTGCTCCACCGTGTGGAGTTAAGTGAGCACTGCATCAATATAAAGCATTATTTCTAGTTTCTCCTCTTGATCTTGGGATCTTTTGCATTGTCAAGTGTTTCTTTCATAGTTCAAATGTAATTAATCCATTGAGATTTGTTCAGAGTATACGATGTAGCATGTTTAAACTGAAATACTCCTGTATGATGTGTTTTGCCTGTTTGCATAGAAAAAAATGGGTTTGAGATCATGCCATTTAGAATGAAACAGAAAAAAGAGCTCTCATAGTTACAGAGCTATCTTATGTAGCAATGGTGATGAATGAACCCAGCATTTACTGCATCAAAAAGGCCAACAGAATGTAAAAGACAAATAACTTAGGTGGATTTAATGCATTGTTCATTGTCCTGTCTGTGCACAAACAAACAAATTAGTCATCTAACTTGTGCTCATGTCCCTGTATATAAGATCAGAAACATCATTAGACTACAACAACAACAGCAGGTTTAGTGTCAGAAAATGTATTTCAACATCTAAGATGAATACAGATCATGTGGAACACTTTTTATTCATTTTTCATTGCCGTTAAATATAATCAAATTGGCTACATTTTGGCTTATTTATCCATTTAAACACGGTAAAATGGTAATATTATGAAATTCTATTTGAATGCATTTTAAAATGTAATTTATTCCTGTGATGGCAAAGCTGCATTTTCAGCATCATTACTCCAGTCTTCAGTGTCACATGATCCTTCAGAAATCACTCTAATATTCTGAATTGCTGCTTGAGAAACATTTCTTATTATTATCTCATTAACAGTTGTGCTGTTTAATATTTCTAAAACTTTTTTTCAGGATTCTTTGATGAACAGTTGAAAAGAACAGCATTTATTTGAAATAAAAATCTTTTGTAACATTATAAATGTCTTTACTGACACTTTTGTTCAACTTAAAGCATCCTTGCTGATTAAAAATATTAATATGGAAAAAAAAAAAATTTTGAATAGTAGTGTATGTCATCACATACTAGTTATTTGGACTTCATTCTGATTTTTAGTAATGATGATTAAGCTTTAAGTGTCCCACTTTGTCTGTATTCACCCAGAATGTACATGAATGTAGCATTATTTCAGTCTAAATACATAATAATACCACTGAAATATATACTTAATTATTTCACATATCAAATGAGTAATGTTTGGAGTGATATTTGTCATTTATGTTGTGTAACAAACATATTCATCTCCTGATGTGATTATACTGCAACATTTAGTCCTGGAAAAATGCATTATTATGAACTGCTTTCTGTCATCAGACCTGAACAGGCTGGTGTTGGTTTGGTTAAAGATTGATCACACTTAGTTTGAGTGCTTGTGGACAGAGGGACAAGACAACCCCATACAATGGAATGCAACGCGGCCGCTTAGACGTGGGGAGGTTAGCGAATGCTCACGGGAGGAAATTCCGTCTCGTCGTCCAGACACACAGGCCCTGCTGCAAACTCGTGCTCAGGGATCACCTCACCCTTCTTAGCGCCCCCATCCTCTGAGTAGCCTAAGACGAACACAGTAGGGTGATCATGAAAAAGAGTTCAAATGTAAAACTGTGTGTGTGTGTGTGTGTGTTTGAGTGTGTTGTGGTACCTGTGAGGGTGGCTGTAACGGGTCCAGAGGTGGGGATGGCCACAGTGGCAGCATAGGACTGGCATGCTTGCGGTGGCTCCGTAAGTTCGGATTTCTCAGTGTCCTCCCACTCCTTATCTGATCCAAACAGCCTGGGGGTTAAAGGTGACATTAGTAAGTTTTAGTAAAATAAGGTCTGTGCCTATACTACTGAAATAGACGTTAATGTTGTGTTCTACAATATAAATTGAACACAATCACAGCCCAAAGTGAATTCTGCTTTAAAAATAAGTTGCTAACTACCACATCAAGACCTCTTGTTAATGAATGAGCTGAATGAACTGGGTCATCTCATTCATGATGAGGATTTGCTGAGTCAGTGACTGAACGAGTGTGGACATGTCGTTCGCTCACTTTGACATCTGAGACTTAATCGCAGCAATAAAAGAAAAGGAGCAGAAGAATTACATGTGTGCAAAAATTGCTGATAATCATAAACCAATTCGATTACATATTCACAAACATATACAAACACATTTCACAAAATGAAGGGAGAAAAACTGTAGACTGTTTTTGTTGGTTACAATGTTATTTTAGTATTATTTATATACTATTGTATTTTTTACTCATATTTTGAAAAAGCTTTTATTTTTATATTTTCAGTTTTGATTGTAATTTCGGTTTAAGTTTTGGTAATTTTGTTAGATGCTTTTGTCATTTTAATTTTTTTATACTTTTATGTAGTTTTATTTTTATTTCAGATTTAGTTTTAGTACCTTTAATACTTCACCTTTAGTTAGTTGCAAAGGCAACATTTCTAAGTTTCATTTGAGTTTTTAAAGTTTAAATAATGTAATTTTTATTAGCTTTTTATTAGTTTTTATATTTCTGTTTAGTATTCTTTTATTTGTAATGTAGATTTAGTTTGACTAATTTAATACTTCAACTTAATTTTCAACTTATAGTTGACAAAGCAAGTTTTGTTTTAGTATTTCAGGTTTTTCATTTAATATTTACACTTTATTTAAAGGGATAGTTCACCCAAAATGAAAATCCTGTCATCATTTCCTCACCCTCAAGTTGTTTCAACCCTGTATACATTTATTTCTTCTACTGAACACCAAAGAAGATATTTTGAAAAAGTGGATGGTCCCCATTGACTTCCATGGTATTCTCTTCCATACTATGGAAGACAAAGGGGACATTAAACTGTTTGGTTACCCATATTCTTCAAAATATCTTCTTTTGAGTTCAACAGAAAAAAGAAACTCAGACAGGTTTGGAATAACTTGAGGGTAAGTAAATGATGACAGAATTTTTTCTTTAAGCTTTATTTTAATGGACAAAATTATTTTTTAATAAATTTAGTTTTAGTTGGCGAAAACAAAACTGGCTGTTTGTGGGGGAAAACACTTAATAAACATTCATTCTGGAGTATACAAATTGCTTTGGTCATATTTTTCAATGAATTACTTGAGAGTCTGGATGAGGCACTCTTAACACACAGAAAGACAGACACTAGTCGCCACCCGCTGGCTTAAGGATGTAAAATGCAGAAAAAGCCACTGAACAAATCAGTGATCCACTCTAAATTTTTTGAATAAGTTTAAAAGATTCAATCTTTTTGAACTAATCCAGTTTTACTTTAATAACTCACCTGTGCTTCTGCACCAGAGTGCATTCACCCCCATCTTGAGGATCAATGTTATAGATGAATAGCTGCCCATCAGAGGAGGCCACAAGCAAACGTGGAAGCTTCTGGATTCTGTTTGTTCAAGTGAAACTCTTGAATGAGTTTTTTTTTTCTCAGTAAATACAACGTTAGTCATTGTAGATTGCCGTGTATTGAGTGCAGGACTCACGTTGCCAGGGCACAGACATTCTTCTGACCTGCCATCTGGAGCCGGACGGTGGCGAAGGCTCGGTCTTGACTCATCATGCCTGACACCTGTGCTGGGAGGTAGCTACTGGCTGCTGTGAACATCTTACCTACATATGCTGACCAAGAGGGAGCTTCCTCCTCCCCACTGCGAGAGAGACACAAAAACACGGACGAACACAAACACAAACACTGACAAAGTTTAGATTTGTCACTAAAAGCAGAAGTTCTGACTCATTCGTTCAGTAGTTTATTAAACGAAGCGAACTGCGCTGATAGCAAAGAGCATTTTCAGTACCTTGGGCTGTGCTGTTCAAGCTTGAAAATGTGTACCGTCTCTGTATTGCTTGAGGCACAGAGGAACTGCGCATCCGGGCTGAAGGAAAGGGAGCTGATGTTGACATACCTTTGGTGACACAGACACACACAAAGGTCAAATATGTACAGAAAAACAGACTCACACGTACCACAGTTCACGCAAACGCCTCCAGCTCTCATTTTCTCCTTCTGTATGATCAAAGCATCTTCACGTTTCACTGTAAGCTTTGAATCATCATCACTGTACCTTTTCATCCCCCGCCGGAACTCAAACAAGCGCAGTCCCTCTGGAATGGAGAAGACCCGAATCACTGTGCCCTAAAAAAGCAGAAAAGAAGCGGACAGATCACAAACACATCTGTGTTGCATTTCACCCAAAAATAAAAAATACAAATTATTATATTTTGCCTAAAGAATACTGAGGCCTATTTTAGGAACATTTTATTTAGCAATTTTGCCACAAATTCCCAGCCTTGTTATACATCTGGATATGTTCATTTGATTTCATAGTTTAATTCACCCCTTCAACAACTGTTTTTTTTGTATATAAGGTAGCCTCATTGTAAAAGTGGAAAAGCCGTGCAGATTAAAAAAATCTTACAACTCCATGGGCATGTTTAGATATTTTATGAAAGTTTTTTTTTTATTATGCCAAGCTTTAAAATATTTTATTAGGTAGCAATTTTGAGTAAAAAATATTTTTAAAAAATCCTTGAACTTAATTTGTGTCCAATAAATCAAGAACAGCTGGAGAGATTACTGAGCCTTAGAATTTTTTTGTGGACAGTAAGGGGGCTTGGAGTCAAAAAGGTTGAGAGCCACTGTTCTAGAGCATTTTTACTATATTACAGTAAAATAAAAAGAATAAAAAAGTAAAATAAATTTAAATTAAAAAAAAAAAATTTAATAGTAAAATAAACAATTATTATAATTATAACAAAATATTATAATAAAATGATTTTCTTTGTATTTAAATCAGCATAAAAGGCTTTATAATAAATACCACATTTAAAAAAAAATGTTTCAATTTTACGGAATATTTCTTTTTTGCGTAACCTTATGAAAATGAGATTTTTTTGCATTATGGTAATGGAAGTTTGGGATGTGCTTAAAATAATCTAAATTCAAAAAACCCTAAAGCATTAAGGCTCAGTTTCTTTCCTTTGGTTTTAGGGTGAAACATGACCCAGACATGTTCTTGACCAGTTTTGTGAGGTTCACTTGGTTGGGTTTCTATATAAATAGTGGCACTTTACCCTTTCAGAAGCACTGGCCAGTTTGGTGCCGGAAGCACTGAAGGTGATGGCGGCCAGTGGACTGTCATGAGCTGGAATCATGGTCACAGTGCTCTGAGTAGAAGAAGAGACACAAACAGACAACAAAGAAAAAGATTCGTATTGTGCATCAGGACCAAAGATCAGTCTCATGTATAGCATCTAACTCAACCAAAAGGAACTGCCAAAATGAGCAAAAACTGGTTCTTGGCCAGTATTTTTACCAGATTGTTGGCATCATAGACAATAATTTCTCCGATGGTGTCACTTCCCGGATATGCCAGGAAAGAGTTGGAATGGTTGATGGAGAGAGCACAGAGACCTACAGAAACAGATGGGTGGCCACACATAAACACAGTGTACAGAATAATATTTTCAAATTGAAATAGATTTATAAAATATAAATTATAATTCAAGATTTTTCAGTTCATTTACCTGATGGGTTGGATGGCGTGTTGAGAAGGGTCTTCAGGAGTTTCATGTCTTTTATATTGTGGATATAGATGGATTCCTCCAGACAAACAATCAGTCTCTGCCACAAAAAAATCACATTCACATTCATGACACATTCAGTAAAAAACCAAACATGCCACATTTTTAAGCTAAATTATTAAAGAGCAGAGACAAACATTCATCTCATCCAAGAGATTTATAACTGATAATTGGCAGGTGTTTTGCTGCAGCACAGCTGTGTTGTGTTTACCTGTCTGTTTAGTCGCACTGCAAGAATGTTGTTAGAGTAGCTGTAGTTGCAGATCTCTGTGCCCTTTTTGAAATGGTAGACATTCATGCGACGTGGCATGGACTGACTCACCACCACAACCAGGCTGCTGGAGAAAAGCCTTTCCACGATATACACGTCTGGAGTTTCTGCTGAAGGGGAGCAGAGAAAAGGACACATTAGCAGCAACATAACGCAAACAAGCCACAGACAAACTCATGTAGTTGATGTACAAGCACTTTGTGGTCTTTTTAAAAGTCAAGTCACCTTTATTTATATAGTGCTTTACACAATACGGATTGTTTCAAAGAAGCTTCACAGTAAAAAACAGGAAAATAATGTGAATAATAATAAACGATGCAAACAAACAGTGTCATTATTCAGCTCAATACAGTTCAGCGTTGATTCAGTTCCGTTTAGTGAATGTGTAAAGTTCATTAACTATAAAACAATTCATTTGATTATATCCAATTATGTAGAAGTCAATAGTGTCAGCTCAAGACGGTTTAATTTGAATTCTGTTCAGTTTAATAACAGTGTCAATGTTGCAAAATCCATCCATTATGAAACAAATCTGATTCAGCTGTAAAGCAGCACTATAAAGATAACAGTGCCATTATCCAGCTCAACTCCCTTCAGGTTTTGTTCTCATTTGATAGTGTCAGTGCAGTCAAATCCATAATGTTACTGAAGTGTCTTTTAAAGCCCAAATAAGCAAGTCAAAAGTGACAGTGGAAAGGAACCAAAACTCCATCAGATGACAGAAACAGAGATAAAAGCTTAATTCTTTTTAAGGATAAGCAACATTTAAAGGGGACCTATTATGCAAAAATCACTTTTATAAGCTGTTTGAACACAGTTGTGTGGCCGCAGTGTGTGAAAACAACCAGCCTATAATGTTAAAAATTCACCAACTCATTTTATTATAAAACCAATAAGTCATAAACAGTCTCTCAAAACGAGCTGTTTCAGATTCTCCCTCTCCGCACGTCACTGAGGGGAAAAAGTCCCGCCCTCTGTGACGCTCTCTGTCCTATTAGCATAAACACAGCCCTGAGTGAGAAGATGTGGTCCGCCATTACTGGAGATATATACAATATCAGCACCAAAGAGGCTTTACAAGCGTTGTGTTTTGAGATGCAATAATCAACATAGGAGTCACCATAATCTCCCCTCATCTGAGCCAAGGACACTGTGGTTAAATTACATTTTCGAAGGAAATATCCCGAAAAAAATCAGTAACGTCCCCTAAATGTTTATGAATCAATACCAACGCTTCGTGCACGATCGTCAGCCCCAGACAAAGTAAGTATCATGCGTTTGTTTTCCAAATTGCCTTTCTGAAAGAGCTTCTTTTCACTCTGTAAGGCTTATTGCTAAAGCTATCATTGTCTCTGTGTGTTTGCACTGATGCTGCCTTCAGGTGCTGCCAGAATGATCGTGAATAGGAATGTGGTAGCTAGTTAAAAGTTGCGTATGAAAGCAATGTGAGTCGATCGCTTGAAGTTGTCGAGCTCATAATCAGAAGTGGAACTTATAAAGTTTGTGATAGCATGAGACCAGCTATGTTGTTATTTTTATCCCGCCATGCTCCCCGTCTGTGTAATTCATAAACGCGAATTTATTATGCACAGTATAATCAGATGACTGACTTTGAAACGAGTAGTTTTCTGTAAAGAGAACAGGCTTGTACTAATCGTGCAATGTTTATTTGCAAAGGCTAGCACGGCTAACGCGGAGCTCGAGCTCTTGAAGCTCCGCCCTCTTCTCCGGGAGCAACAGCTCACTCGCATTTAAAGCAACACACTCAAAACAGCGCGCTTTGGCTCACACCCTAAAAATGGCAATTTTAACAAGCTGTAAAAATGTATCTGTGTTGTATATTGAGCTAAATCTTCACATATACGCTCTGGGGACATCAGAGACTTATTTTACATCTTGTAAAAAGGGGCATAATAGGGCCCCTTTAAAGGGATTGTAACATCCCTGCAAATTCCGTCATGTATATCATTGTGAAGTCATTATGTACCTTTAATAATGAGTGTAAATGTTCTTTTAGAAGAAATAAAAACATAAAGGATGTCAATAATATGAGGCCGAGGTAATTATTTTACTTAGGTAATTATTATACTTCAAAATGTTATTTTTCTGTTTTTTATTCAGACTCTTTACTATATTTTAACCCTATGACTTTCCAAGCATAACTTTTATTTTGCATACTGCAGATACAATTTCAAACACATAAGGGTGTTGCCACCATGTAAAATGAATCAGAAGGCTATTTTGACTCCATTAAAACAGACAGGACAACTTTATGACCTCTAGGGAGGGTTTATCACAACACAGCTACTGACAGCACAACCACAGATCACATACTTGTTTTGAGAGACTCTTTATAAAAAAATGACTCCAAAGTCAAATTTCTTCTCATTTCTTTCTCAACAAAACACCAAGGAAATGAGGTGGAATTTTCAGTTTATTTGGTAAGTGACTTACCAAAAGCAGCTACACCCTATGATGATGACTATATATGGCACGTGCTGGTTCCACCTATTGCATGGTAGTTTGGCAGACAGCCAATTTTCCCCATTATATCACATTTAAACTAAAAAAGGAATGGGAGAATGTCTCACTGCTCTCATGAATGCAGTCCAGTTTGTCCACCGAGGTCACAGAGAATAGCCTGTATCCAGTTTTGGTGCCCACAGCCAAAGACCTGCAGAAACAATAAGATCTGATGTTCTGTATCTAATTCACTTGTGCATATGCGGCTTACAATATATAAAAATTATGATATGTAATATAATATAATTAGAATATATATTTTACATATTATATTTATTTATTCATTTATTTTTCAGTGTGAGTCACTAGACTTATGCAACACTCAATGAAGGAACACACAGATGTAATGGCTAACACAGACACTACTGCCTAATATTTAAGTAGCAAGCAAAGTTCTTTTAAAATCCTAATACAACACAGGTCCTGACGCAAGTTAGAAACATTTTGATTGTAATTATTTGGCTTTTATGTAAACAGAATAGTTTAGGTCTGTTGCATGGATCTATTTTGTTAAGGAAATAAGGTCCACATCTGTTTCGCAGGCAACTCATTCCTCTAGACAAAGCCGTTCATGTCAGATCCTGTGCTTAGCATGTCCTTTCTTACTTTTTTAATTGGGGAACATAAGTATGTTGCCACCATCTTTGACCACACTACTGAAACCCAAAACAAAACCTTGTGTTTAGAACAGAACTTCAATGACTGTGTTGGACATATGTTGGCAATTACCGCCATGACTAACACCCTATGTACAAAATAACAAGATTTTGATTTTTCTAATACAAATGTGTTTTGCCCCAAGATACAGCTGATGTCAATCTCAAATGAGCAATATGTCAGATCACCTGACTCTAAGTATCATGTTTTGGGTTGGATTTGCTGTGCTTGATTTTTTAAGATAAGAAACCAGTGTGACCAGCCGCTAGAAAAGAGGACACAAGTGGGTCACCTTGTCAGGAGACTGTGGACTGATCAATAAGATCACACAGTCATGCAAATTCAGCTCTACTTGTGAGGAAAAAGCCATCTCAAACATTCAGTTTCTTCTCTACAAAAATGAAGAATAAAGGTGTCTTTACACAGATCAAAATACAGTGTAAAGACACAACGGCTCATATTAAATCATACCTGTTTAGACCCACCTCAGCCATGAATATCAAAATATACAGTTTTAATTTCTGTGTAAATGCATTTATGCCACCTCTGAATAGCATTAAACAGTGTGTGTAAAGACAATTAAATGCCACTTCTGGCACCTTTGCATTGTAAATTTGGAATAAGATTCATATCCACTCTATAAACAGTATGAGTGGATTTTGTTGTGTTTTGTGTGTTAGTTTATCCCATTTAAAGCACTGTTCTGCCTTACAAAAACAACGTACAAACATTGAAAATCAACACCCATCTTATCATGCAAAACACCGTTATAACAGAGTGATTTTTTTTTTTTTTTTTCTGGATATGTAATAATCAAAATAGACAATAAACTGCGGGCAATCCTTTAAGCAGAGGTGACATTCCCTCTGGTAAGGTTTATCGCGCGCGGTTAATAGCATCTTAGAAATATCCGATTCGGCAGATGATGCAAGACTGATCTGCAGATGTGCGGCGCTTACGTGGAGTCTTGGTTGAAGGAGGCGCAGCATAGCCCCGGCCCGCCAGGACCGTCGGCTCCCTCTCCGGTCTCCATCCCGATTCCCAACGACCTCCTTCCCTCCCTCCGCCCTGGATCGGAGGCCTGGGATCGGTTGGACCTCTTGGAAAGATAGTGGCAAAGCGGAGACCTACTGAGGAAGAACTGGATGGTCCGAATAAAGTGGAAGACAAATATACTCCAACCCTTCGACTGTTCTCCCGACTCACATTAATGAATTAAAACGCAAGTTTTTTGTACATTAACGACTTCAAGCGGAGCACAGAGAATGAAGCAAAACAAAACCAGCTGATAGTTGTTGCGTCACATCAACATCACATACTAGTGGTTGAAGAAAATGCGCCGTGTTGTCGTCCGGCTGAGCAGTGATTGGGCGACTGAACTAAGGTAGACGCTGATTGGCTGTAAATGCGGAATTAAGCCGAAAGGGGGAGTGGCTTGGGTGTGCGATATTATATTATTCAGAGAATTTAATCACATCAAAATTTCCACGAATACGCATATGAGAGAGTCAATCACAGCCTTTTCTTCCTGTCCGCAATGCTTATAAGTCAGACTCATTTCCGCGAATCATTTCTTTTGAACAGTTCACGGACTGGTTTAATAAACGTCATCACGTGATTCCTGGGGCCAGTTGCATAAACTTTAGCCTCTGTGTTAGGACAGTGTCTTAAGTACGAGTTTGACTATCTAGCAGTTAGCAGTCTTATTTTTGGATTCAAGACTAATCTAGGCTTTATGTAACTGAATTTTAAATAATATGATCAAAAGGAAGAAAAAAATTAGATGACTAATTGTAAAACTAGTTTAAACCTTTTATCCAACAGGCCCCTGATATTCTAACCTGGCATAATATGTTAAAATTCAAAACTTTCCAAAAATCCATTCCAGTGTTGCCATTTGTGAATGTTTTTTTTTTGATTAAGTTTGACTAAAAGTTGTGTTTATTGAAATGTCATGCATTCCAGTTCAGTTTGTTGCAGCAATTTGGCCTATTTAGCTAATGAAATACATAAAATGTTATAAACATCACACAAGGTTTATTTATATCTCTTGGTTGACTTTTTCATAATTTAAATGCTTTTTATCTAATAATTTAAAAAATTGCGTAATTGTAATACAGTCAAGTAATTTCTTAACATTTTATTCATATTTCCACGGCTAAACTTACTCACTTCTATGCTCATATTGACTCACTCGTCAGTTTGCATAATAGTAATTTGCATCTAACAGTCTTCTGCAGTGCTGCAGCAAGAGGGGAAAAAACAATATCACACAGTTTTTAATAATGATTTGTTTATTCATTTGTTGCTTTTTTATTAAATCTAAAAAGAAAAAAAAACATAAAAATGCACAGATTTTTATTACATTAGCAGCACATTTGGAATAGAATATTGCATACATGGTTAATTCTCTTTTTGGTGCTAAATAATCATTTGTTTTTGTCTGAATATACTTTAAAATGTTCTGTGTTATTAATACTGTATGACAAAAACTATTGCATACCACACGTTTGGGATCAGCCATCCCACCACAGTGCATCATAATAAAATCAATAGGCTTTAATCACTTTAATAACTTTAGAGGCTAAAAAGTATCTGAGAAAACAAACAAAAAGATGGTCCCCGATTATTATTGTTTTCAGCTCTTTCCAGATCCCATGGTGTTTCAGTGCTAAAGACAAAATTAAAGAGGAAAACATTTAATATACCATTATAATAAGTCATTAGGTGACTGCTTAGACAATCTGTGTTAAACAGTAATATCAAAATATTATTTCATGACAGTACAATACCTTAAAATCCCAGACAACCATGGCACCATCTAAGCCCACACTGCTGAATTTCTCCACCTTGGTTTTCAGCCCTTCCAGAATACATAACTGGCTATAGTAGAAACAAAGCCTTAGCAAACAGCAATGTAATTTCTCTTAAATGTGAGCAAAACGCAAAAGGTGCTAAAATAGACTGTGCTTGCAGACGTCAAGTCTTATATTACGTGATGCTGTTCTGATGCAGGCTGCCCAACCCAGTTTCTTCCTCCTCAGTAGTCGCTTTTTTGTCCAGATTACGGAAATGCTGCATGGCAGACATGTTGCCCTTGGAGCTCTGCTTAGGAATGTCCACTTTCTTCACAAACTCCAAGCATCCAGGACCCTTGTATGAGAACTGATAAGGGCAACAGTCGTGGCCCTAAAATCCCCAGCACAGATATAGGCACAAAAAGGTATTATAATATTAAACAGAGGTTAAGGCACTGTGGCATGTTTATGTATTATGTGCGCTTGATTCAGTGACAGTTGAATTAAAAAGTAAATATGCCACCTGAAAGTTGTGGCTGGTGGTCATTTTGTGAGTAAATTTATGTTTTGACCAACTTTTTCCACTTTTTATGTCATTTCTAGCAACAAAAAAAAGAAAAAAAAAGAATAATGTTCACTCAGTTATTGCCAATCATTAAACTGTTATGCTGCTGTTAGGGCAACAAGTGTATGTATATATATATATATATATTGCATTTGTTAAAGTCTGAACTTGTTGAAAACCTTTTAAAATGTATCTCACAATGATGCTTCTTCTTAACTTATTGAAGGTTTTTTGCAAATAGGCTGATAAATCATTGAGTCAAAGAATTTTTAATATCTCAGTGCTGGAAAATTCCTTACCGCAGCTACAATCTCAGTCTCACTGACATACAACACACTCAGCAATGGAAGATGTCCTGTAGTCAGCTGAGTAACCCTGCAATGCACAAAATTTCATATGTAGGCAGTCTAAAAGTAACTGGTAAAGGTCATACTGTGCATATTATTCATTTCAGGCAGCAAACTCCAGTGGTTTTTATGGATGCATGGAAATCAAGGATAATTAGTATCAAATTATTTTAGTTTGCTTTTACTTTCTGTGTAACTAAAGAAAAGGATGTCTACAAAGCTAATTATTGTTTGTAAATGTTGGTATTACTCTTTTCCCTGCGTGGCATCTGCTACACTGATGGCGCTGTTGTGGCTAACCCAGGCCAGAGCATCACCAGATGGAGAGAAACAGACACTGTGCACCCAGCCACCGCACTCTTTATACTCCAGAAGCACCTCTCCAAAGGGCATTTTGGATCCCCAGGGTGTCGGTCCAGGCTTGTCCTCAATGTCTTTGATATATGCAGAAAAAACTCTATGGCAATAAAAAAGACCTATGTTACCAACAAAATGGTTTGAAAAGAGGCTTGGTGCAGCAGTAGTCTGAATATTCAAACCTGCAGTGGAGATCAGCAGAGCCGGCTGCCAGCAGTACGTTGTTGGGATGCCAGTCTAGACTCAGAACGGTGGAGTTAATGGGTTTCTTGATATGCTTACTCAGCCACCTATAGAGTCAGTCATTAAGAGAGATTTCACAAAAGATGTGGCTATGTATGAGATAATACATTTGTTTAGTAAAGTAATATCTCTCTCAGCCAGTGAAGAAAGCAAAACATCAGGTTGAAAGGTCTCACCAGTCATTTTCTTTTTCAAAGTAGCACACTGAAATAAGTTTGGCACCACTTCCAAGGGCAAACTTGTTCTCAAGAGGTGACCACTTGACACATGTGGCAGCTCGATTAATGCGAACCAGCACCAACGTCGGCTTCCAAACCCCATCCTTAAGCGTCCATACATAGGCATTCCTATCTGAGGCACATGTCACTATACGGTTGGACTCTGGGGCCCAATCGATCCCTAAAAATGAAATCAATTGTTAGAGATGTTCATTTATTATTGGAATCTATATGTATTGGAAATATTTTAATCCAGTGGGGTATATGTCAAATGTCACACAACCAAACTGAAAACAGCTCTCATCGCATCTGTTTGTTGGAAAAAGTGTTAACAGCAGTATGAACTGATGCCAATATCTATGGACTTTCGAGGTTGTCAGCTAACCTAGCTAGTTGTTTTTATTGTTGGTGTTTTATTCAATTTTGATATTTGAATGTTAGTGAGAAGAAGAAGGGAAAAAAACGTTTAGATATGAGTCTGCATACGTGATGGATGTTGGTTATGCTCATCTTTGGTATGTCCTTTGAAGGCATCTTGAGTAAAACTAAAGATTAGACGAGACCTGTTTTACAGAATAAGGAAGTTTGTTGCACATAACCCCTATTGCGCAGTTTTAGTTAATGACAAATATAAATCTTATCAAAACTTGTTATGAAATCAAAATTAATTTCTTTTTTAAATGTTTGTTATTGATATTGTGACCTATTCATCCATGCATAATTTTTGAATTTGTTTTGACCTTGTAATTTTTAATCAAAATGTCTCTCAATGATGAAACCCTCCCTTTTCATACAATTGTCTGCAAGCTCGCATTCAGATCTGCCTCCATCCCAGTCAATAATGGTGGATTGAACCTGTTTCGTTCAGATGTATGTCACAATGCAGATGAAAATGTCTGTCTGTCTTCTTTCTTTGCAACTAATTTCCAGTTAGTATAAAACTAAATTGTAGACTTGCACTGTTTACAGTGGTTTAGTTAATGCCTTTCATTGGTGCACTGAGATAATGTTTGTTTTATGGCTCAGTCTCACAGTATCGGTGGGTTAATGACTAATGTGGCAGCTATTCTCTTTTGTCTCACCTGTGATTCGTCCGCTGTGTTCTGTCAGTTCATGAATCTTAGTCCATTCCTTTCCTTTCTTTTGGTAAATGTGCACAACATTGCTGTTGGGACTTATTGCGATTTCTAATGAAAAAAAATATAATAATATTATTATTTTAAAGTTTTAAATAAAATAACTGTTCTATGGGAAACCCATGTATAAAGAAGCAATATTACAGTAAGTTCATAGCAAACTGATGATTCATATGAAGAAGCGCAGCTTTTCTCCCAAAGACAATCTGATATTCCTCTGAGTAGATTATAATGGATGAAAATGGAACTGCAGGCAGCAACATTAGGAGCCTGAAGAGATGTAATTTATATTGAAATGTAGCTCAACAAGTTTGCTCTTACGTGTCCGGTCTTTGTTCCAGGCATGACAGGACAGAGGCTCCAATCCAAAGCTATAGAGGGACATGTTTCAACAGGGAAACCCTGGAATGCACTGCAGATGTTAGGAAGAGCATGCAATCATGAAAATGAATGTGACTAAAAAAGGAAGACAGAGTGTTGTTAGTTTGGAGTTCTCCACCCAAATCTTCTTGATTGTCATTTTTCGAAATGGTATAATTTCTCCTCGGTGATCCTAGTTATTTTCAACATTTTCATTCACATGGTACATTATTACTACAGTCACATTTTCCAGGATATGGAATCATTACCAAAACAAAACATTTCCAAGTGAATTAAATGAATTTTACAAATGTGTTTACAGTGTTCAGTACTACAAAAGAGTCATTCTTCTCTATCCAGTTCTCATTAGAATATAGTTAAGTTACAGTACATTGGTATGACTGAGCAGTGATTGCAAAATTGTACAGCAAACAACAACCCTACCTGACTATTGAAAATTAACTATGCCCTCACCTTTATCTTTTCCTCTCTTTTGCTAGATAGTGATATATCCTATATCCTTGTGCTGGAGAGCTTTCTGAAGGCTACGTTCGTGGACTCTGGGCAGTCGACACGAATGAGGTTGAGCAGTTGTAAGAAAGGCTGCAGAGGCAGCAGGGAGGAGATAAGAGAGGGTGTGTCTTTATATTCTGATACAGGCACCTGGCCTGTATGGTCTTATGATAATGGGTTATATTTGAAAAAAAAAAAAATATATATATATATATATATATATATATATATATAGGCCTATTAATTATTTTTTCACTTAAATGGACAGTTCCCTCAAAAATGAAAATTCTGGCATCATTTACTCATCTTAATGTTGTTCCAAAGCTGCATTATCTTCTTTCTTCTGTGGAACATACAAGAAGATATCTTTGTATCCCAAACAAGTCAGTTGTCTCCAACACTGATTGGTTACCAATATTCTTCCATGTTCTTTTGTGTTTCACAGAAAAAAAAAAAGTTATGCAGTTTTGGAATGACATGAGGGAAAATAAATGACAGTATTTTCATTTTTGGGTGAACTATCCCTTTAAATTACACTTCACTTCTTATATTGTGTTTTATCTTGAAATAGTTCTTTCGCTTGTATTATTTTCTTTTGTAAGTCAGTATGGGTAAAAGTATCTGGTAAATAAAATAATATACATGTTTAACTGTTCACTGTTGCATTTCATTATGGATTCCATTATCAGAGATATGTTGGTGTACTGATGGAGTATTAGTTTTGTTAAAGTGTAAAGAACAATTTCAGTTGCGGTTATGACCCTGGTTGAATAAGGACAACACTAGGCTTAGATTTATGTACAGACCCATTAACCTTTTCAGCTGTCATTAGATCCAAATTACACAAGCTCTCAGTTTTAAACACGTGGAAAATGCTGTTCTTTTGTATTTCAATGCCATGGCAGGGGGCTGTAAAATATGTTTTAAACACTTAACACATGTAGCTAGCACATGATGTGAAGCAGAATGTAATAAATTAGCTGTCTGATAACCTCGATCTCCACTAAACACAAAAACAAGCCCTTGCCCTTTAAGGTTGTCAGGAGTAACGGGCTTCCCAGATCGAGGCGCATTGACGTCAATCGTTGTTTGTGATTGGTCATAACCTTTTCCGGTGAGGCATCCATCCATCCAAGCACTGTGAGAAAGCCACTGTAAACGGAGTAAAACACGTCAACAAACTCATCGAAGCGACTCAGGTATGAATATTTAATAGCAGAAGTCTTCGCTATAACATTTGTTGATATCGATGCGTGAGCTGACAGCCTCTTAGAGCGGTTAGTGTAATACCGTCGGCTTCCGTTGTTGTGATAATGTAGCTTGCAAGATGGCGCATTTTGCTTCTTGATAAAACTGGTTACAGAAAACACAGAGCTGGTAGAGACTGCAGGATTAAGCCGTTTAACGTTTAAACACGTGCTAAACAGCGTGTATTTACAATGTCATGTGTTTTCTGCACTTAAATAATGTTATGTTCACATGACCGATTAGCGTTGAATTGAGAAATGCCTGTGGAGACGCGAACTGCGAATTTTATGAGCTCAGGGGCCCCGACAGTGACTAGGGGCCACAGTATGCCTGTCAAAATGCAACACTGCTTTAAAAATAATCTTTTACTTGAGAGAATTTTCTGTGCTCATTAGCTTAATCAGGATTTACTAGATATGCAACATGTACTTGTTGAACTTGTTGCAGTTTGATAACACATTAACGTTATTTGAAAGTGTTTAATGTTATGTTGGTTGACAGCACTATGTTCGTTTTTTTAATCAATGGTACTTTGTTTTCATTAAGATATGATTACGAAGTTGTGTGTGTATGTGTGTGTGTGTGTGTTTAACCAGTCCTGGGGAAATAACAAAATGTTAGGCCAGGACAAGTAATGGAAATGAGAAACATCTTAAAAAGACATTGACATTTGTATAATGTAATCATATCTATGTGTTTTGTTAGAATTTTATCAGTTGGAAAATTCTCTTTTCAAAATTATATTTAGTCCATATCCTGTAATGGGAGATGAACTTGATAATTGTCAAAATGTGTGGGAACCTTGTAACGCTGAAAAACATGGTAGTGATTTGATTTCACATATTTAAGTACTGTAATTGTAGGATTTTAACCACAAGTATGTCAACACATGATCATACATGTGTATGAGAAACCACAAAAGAAACCACTAAAGTGCATATAAAAAAAGTAGACTTTCTAACTCATACCTGGAACAAATGTATTAGTTGCCTAATTCAAAGATTTCCATAAGTTACGTCTGAAAAATTTAAAACGGTACAAAATATTTTGTGTTGTCTGTTTATTTTTGAAATTAAAGTCCACATGTAATCAAAATGGACCCTGTTTACCCAGCACACTAGTCTTGTGGTGAACACTTAATATAAGTGCTTCATAGTTTTTAGTCAACATATGAGAATTTGCTTCTCCTCTGGAATGGTGTTCTTTCTCTGAAGACGTCAGTTTGACGCATGAACAGAACATCCGCTCGCCTTCAACTGTCAGTCTGCTGCAAGCTTGAGATGGCCCTGCCCTCAGTATTCCATTTCATTTTGAAATACATCACAAAGTTGGTTGCAACTTTAGATTTAAGCAGAGTTTACAATAAAATTAGTGAAAAAGACTACGGTTTTTCACTTCAAAAAGCTTGATGAACATCAGATCTTCCCATTTCAATGCAAATAGTTGGTCCAATTATGTTTTTGGCTCATTTTTGATGAAGAAGGCTCCAGATTCGTTGGGTTTCATGAGCTGATGTGAACTGCATGTGTCGGGTCAGCAGGTCACCATGGCGTCCAGCAGTACGAGCAGTGAAGAAGAGAGGAGCTTGCGGGAGTGTGAGCGCTACGTGCAGAAGCACAACATCCAGCAGCTGCTGAAGGACTGCATCGTGCAGCTGTGTACTAACAGGCCTGAAAGGCCCATGGCTTTCCTCAGAGAGTACTTCGAGAGGCTCGAGAAGGTCAGTCATTTTTCAAGGGAAACTGCATTCTTTTAGACTTTTTCTAAAGAAAACTAATTTTTTACTCTTGAGGAGTAAGTTTCAGTCCCTTAATTGGTGTTTATGCGTATCAGGAGGAAGCTAAACAATTCATCAGCCAGCAGAAGTCAAGCTCTCGCTCAGACTCCCGCGAAGATGAGGTTTCTCCTCCCATGAACCCTGTGGTTAAGGGCCGACGGCGCCGTGGCGCCATCAGTGCAGAGGTCTACACTGAGGAAGACGCAGCGTCTTATGTCAGAAAGGTAACTTTTTCTCCTCAGAAATCTGTATTTGCTGTTATATATCATTGTTTTAGAATTTTTGTATGACACAAATAATATTGTTGTTGTGCTGAATTCTACATTACAACAGTACAATTGCTGTTTAGTAAGAAAATAGCTTTTGCTGTTTTTCACAGGTTATTCCTAAAGATTATAAAACTATGGCTGCTCTTGCTAAAGCGATTGAAAAGAATGTGCTTTTTGCTCATCTTGACGACAATGAAAGAAGGTGACACATTTTGTGGTTTTGATAAGTAGATTGAAATATTCAGTGTAACTTATACAGTCTTTCATTTATTGGAAACCACTTATTTTACTCTTCACAGTGACATATTTGACGCCATGTTCTCAGTCACTTACATTGCAGGAGAGACTGTGATTCAACAAGGTAAGGCTTCTTTTTAGGAAAAGCTGAATGTGTAAAAATGGGAAAAATAATTTGACTAATGTATCATATTTCTCATTTCAGGGGATGAGGGTGACAATTTTTATGTTATTGACCAAGGTGAAATGGATGTAAGTGCAATGCTTTCAAATTAGCGATGAATCAGGATGTAATATAATAATGCATAAATGTGAATGATATTGACGGATATATTTGTAAGTACTGTTGTTTTTCGACAGGTGTACGTGAACAATGAGTGGGTGACCAGTATTGGAGAGGGTGGCAGTTTTGGTGAGCTGGCTTTAATCTATGGCACTCCCAGAGCAGCCACTGTCAGAGCAAAGACCAACGTCAAGCTGTGGGGAATTGACAGAGACAGCTACAGGAGAATACTCATGGTTGGTATACTATTTAACTGATTCTTTTTAACTGCCATTTTTATACCAAAATCATTTTTAATTTAATTGAACTGTTTTGTGATTTAGTTTTCTCCTGCTTAATCTTGATTTTTGTCTGTGCTTAGGGAAGTACTCTGAGAAAGAGAAAAATGTATGAGGAATTCCTTAGCAAGGTCTCCATTTTGGGTGAGTTTGATGAATCTCCTTTTTTATGTATATAACAAAAAAGCCAAGACATGTATATGTATTTATATGAATGATAACATGCTAACATTCTGTGAGCAGAGTCTCTGGATAAATGGGAACGGTTGACAGTTGCTGATGCCCTTGAGACGGTTCAGTTTGAGGATGGCCAGAAGATTGTTGTGCAGGGTCAACCAGGGGATGAATTTTTCATTATACTTGAGGTAGCTTTCCTTGTTAAGTCTATTCGTTTTTGACACTGTTCTCATCTGTGTCTCCAACAAGTTTTTGTGTTAATTAGAGTTAGAGAATAGATATGGTTTTGTGTACTTTGACAATCTTCAGAAAAAATGTAAATAATGATGAAATTGTTGTAGAAAGTGTAGCCCTAAAACCTCAGAGAGGCGTCATGGAAGAACAGACGTATTGATTCAGACTTGTGTCCTCAGGGTTCGGCAGCAGTCCTGCAGCGGCGGTCGGAGAATGAGGAATTTGTAGAGGTTGGAAGACTTGCACCATCTGACTACTTTGGTAAATGTGTTTTTCTTTACTTTCTGGACAGTCGCTCATGCCGCATACATTTAAACATATTCCAGAAATCCCTTTGCTAACGGAATTATCTATTGATTCTGCGTACAGTGTCCATTAGTGCACTTTAATGTGATTGTTTGTTTCTCTGTGGCTCTTTTCTGATTTCCCTTCATATTTGTTTCAACAGGTGAGATCGCTCTGCTCATGAACCGGCCTCGTGCCGCCACCGTGGTTGCTCGCGGCCCGCTGAAGTGCGTAAAACTCGACCGCCCCCGGTTCGAACGCGTGCTCGGCCCCTGCTCAGATATCCTGAAGCGAAACATACAGCAGTACAACAGCTTTGTGTCTCTGTCGGTCTGAGGCACACTAGGCTCTTTCCTCCTCTATTGCAGGGTCCACCAATGCAAATCTGCTTTATTTTCTTACTTTTCTTTATGCATTTTCCAACACCCAGGTGCCCATTCACTTCAGTGTTCTCTCTCTCTCTATCTGTTTTTCGATTCATGCCGTACCCTGTCGTGTTCGTATCCATCGTAGATTTACCATAAGGCTGATTGTTAGTTTTGCCTGAGAAACGAGCCAATCATTGTGCCACAGATGCCTGTCACGTGAACAGACGTTGAATTAACAAGGTCTGTCGGGATTGTCTCTTTCCTCCAAATTGCTTCACGTTTCGGTATAACAGTGTTTTGAATCGAAGGAAATCAGTGGCAGGGTTGACAGTCAAGTAGTGTATCTATTCAGTATATGATGATGTATCTTAATTGAGGCATCGGGTTTCAGATTCTGTTTTCCCTTGTTCACTTCAAGCATTTGAGTACAGGGAAGCCAAAGGCATAAATCCATGTGTGTTATGTTGTTTTCTTGGGGGTACTGAAGTTAAAATGTCACCATGTTTATCGTGGTGATCAGCTTTGCTCTTTTATTGTTATAGCTGCACATATATAGTGTATGTAAATGATTATATATTAGAAGTAAATGACCATAACCATATTTTTTTGCACAATTTGATATCTATATATACGTATATATATATAAAAACACTTTATATGCGCCTGCTGTTTTTCATTGTGGCATTTAATCCCATTTCATTAGGCTTTTTTCGTTCTCTGTTGGATGTTTTGTTTTCCCTCCATCCTTCACGTTACACACAGGCTTGCACTGGACTCTTATGTAGAGCACACCAGGATTAGACAAATCTCCTTTTAAAGTTGAATTTTATTTCGCATTTTCACCTTTCTGAAATGCCACCTGCTGCAAATGCTTTTATTTGCTTGTTTCCCCCACACAAAGGTGATGTTATCTTTTATTCAACATTGTGTTTAAGTACAGAAAAAAGTACTTTTTTTGTTTTAATTGTTTAGAAGAGTTAAAGAAATGTAATGGTTAGTGAAATTTGACGGCGTATGTGAGGATCCTCCTCGACAGGAAGTGGCCACTTGGTGACCTCTTTGGCCAAGTGAAGATCCCATTAGGTTTTTAAAATCCCAAATGCCCCCCCCCCCCTCTTTCTTTTTTACATTTTAAACTGAAATAATTTGATTGATAAACAGGCCAGGGCTTAGAGAAGTAGTTTTCAAATGATCAGTGTCCTTTTTTGATTGAGATTTAGATTATTCTCCTTAGTCAAATCAGAGTCTTAAAACAGGGACAGTATTTACCGCTTGTGTTGAGCTCATGGTGTCTGTATGCCATTAGGGTTAGGATCCATCAAGTTGTTTGGAATATATCTGCGATCCACTACTGCCACCACCTTAATCTCTTATCAGATATTGTTCTTAGAGTTCTCTGAGTTGTGTTGTACAATTTTACTAGGTGGTACAATAGTGTTAACAGCTGATGAAGGTAGATTTTAATTGTCACAGAGATATTCTTGTATTATTTGAAAAGAGTTGACGTGAATTTTAAATTTGTGTATTTTTTGTTTTCCACACATCTTGTGTTACGTGATTATACAAATATCCAGCTCCTTTACACTGCAGACTCATGTTATTGAAAGCAAATTTAGATTTTTAAAAGTGCCTGTTTTCTTTACTTTCATATTACATAGCAAACAGACATTTCCTTGTAGTTTTTTTCCCCTCGCAATTCTGTCGGCTTGTTATCTGTATTATTTGCAAACTATGATTTATTTATTTTTTTTCATCTGTATATTTCCGGATACCCTTAGCAGTGTAATTTACACTTAAATAGACTTAAATTTACAGTAATTAATTGTTTATTTAACTGAACTGTCCCAAAATTGCTATCTTAATTAAAGAAAGGTGCAAGTGAACTGACCTATATTTTGTGTTTTTATCTTCAAGATTTGACTTTGTCCTACTGACCACATGGAAGAAATGTTTTCTTTTTACTCTCTGACACTTGATTCAAGAGCCTTACTGCATTGTCACTGCAGTTGTTTGGGAAAAGATGCTCATTCTCAGATTTTTGCCCTTCTAGACTGGATTATAATTTCAGAATAAGTCAAATCTTGGTGCTGTAGCTTTAAAAACAATTTGTACCCTTAATGAGATGTTGAAGAATAGCCTTTTACTGTCTTTTAGTGGTTTATGCCTTATGATGGGGTTGAATAAATAAACATGTTGAAGTTATTTATATTATTATCTTTAATGTAAACTGTGACACCACTTGTTAGGCATAAAATTGCTAAATGGTGTACTTGCTCATACATGCTTTGCTTTGTTCATTTATCGTTATTTGGCAGTGGAGAATTGGAAAAATGAACCATACATCTTTCCTTATTTTCTGTAAAATGCATCATTTAACCTTTATTGTAATTCTCTCCCTTTTATGAATAAATTAAGTGATTTATTCCAATGCTAATTCAAATTTCTGCTTACTTTTATTATGATCTATTAACAACTTCAGGCCCTGTTTCTTGAATAACATTCAGAAGTGTGTTTGTATTACCACCCTCAACCTTTTTTTTTTTTTTTTTAAGTTTACTTTTCATTCCCTGATTGTGGCTGCCAATGGTGTTTTCTTCTGAAGTTTTCAGTAAAATTGTGTTCTAGTATGTACAGAGGAATAGATATATTTGCTCGTAGGCTTTGCTATCAAGGCTTAGAGACTCCTGTTCACCCATTCTTCAGTTTGTGAAACCCTCAGCACAGAGAGTTGTAAAATGCCAGAGGACCATTTTTCTATTATTCTTTTTCTATAACTGTGTACGGTTTGATTTCATTGGATCTTGTGCTCAAGTTGTAAACCTTTTGGAATAGATTGTCCCAATGGCAGGTCAAGCAATAAAATGATTAATTCTTGAATATGTAAGTGTCTTGTGTTTCCTGTAGGCCTACTGTTTTCATACATCAAAAGTATTTCTCTCAAGGACTGCAGATTCAAATATTAATACTACTTGCATCCGTAATACATGGTTTTTGGATTACATATTCTGACATAAAATACATTGAACTAATCATACTGGATCAAACATAAATCCTGGATCATTTGCTTTTCATTCCATAAGCTACATCCACAATAAATATGTATATATGACCCAGTGAAATTACAACAATAATTGTAACTGTTAAAATAATTTCTAAAAGGCTATTTTGCAGAAATGTCTATTGGATGACATGGCTAAGGTATATTTATTTTAACGACTGATATTTAAGGACTCTTCATTTTATCTACCCCAAGGGAGTTGACTCTTCCCAAAATATGTGTAGTCATGTGAATGAATGGCATTTTTTCAAGAATTTCTGTATCATTTTTCCCCACCCCTCCACACCCAATACAACAACTGTCATTCCAACTGGCACAGGAATGACAGTTGTTCTTTTAACCCTATCTTGTAAATCTCAGTTCCGTCCACTATTTCTAGTTTCTTTTAATATGTTAACCTTTTTTTTTTTTTTTTTTACGTGTTTTTAATTTCAACGTACAGTGTTTACTTCTTTATCTATTAAATTAATAATATTTCACAAGCGCATCCTGCTATGGAATGAGAGTGAAACGGGCAGACTCACGAGACCTCCGAAAAGGTACGAACTTTGTGTTCGACTTTTTTCGGAAGTATCGTGAAATACCCTCGACTGCCACCGATCGCTGCTGCTGCTGCTGCTGAACAGCGATTGTACCAGCCCACAGGCGCCTTAACATCACATTTCAGGCTATTTCTTCAGATTCCTCGCTCGTCGGATACTACCCTTGCACCGCAAATGCAAGCCATTAAGTGTGTTGTTGTCGGCGACGGGTAAGATGTTGAAGAATAAATGCAAAATTTGCTTATTTTTGTACGGAGGTTTCTTTTGGGGAAAAGCAATTGTTGCGAGAAGGAGCTGGGGAGTGGGGATTGTGGTTTGGCTCAGTGGATGAGTGAGATCTGTTAAGATAGAATTGAGGGTTTAGTAATTATTGCACATTTTTAAATATTACTGTGTCATTCTGCGAAACACCGTAGTTGTTATCATTATGGTTTAAAATTAGATTGTAATGAGCATAGTCTCTGTTTGGTGATGGCTGTTTTGTTAAATATATGCCCAGGCGTTTACAATTGTGTGCATTTGTTCCTTTCTTAAAGGAATCAGTTTCGCTTTAAAGTGTTGTGACAATGATAACATGTAAACATGCAAATATTAAACGGATCTCGTGCAGTGTGGAAATGAGATGCGCGTGTAAGGTGGAATGGCTTTGTAATGATGTCATGTTTTCACACCTACGTCACTCCCGTGGAAATGATCATAATGCTTGTGAGCCCCAACTTTATCGTTAGCCTTTTCATAATTCATTGTTTTGTTTTTTTATCAGAGAACATCATAAAATCAGCTTAATTCCTTTTTAAATTTTTAAAACGGTATTTTCCCCACCCAGCGATGATAAACATGGAAACATAAATAGTTGTATTATAATTGATATGTTCTTGGTAGATATCAACTGGCATTTGTTTTTGTGATCATTTCATTACCCATACAGGTTATTTTTAAGTTTTAAGTGGCATATAATAGATTGCAACAGTAAAATGTCATATGCATTATGAAATTTCAATAATAGTAATAGCCTACTAATATTATTTTAGCTTAAAATACTTACATGGTCAAGCATTTCTGTAAAAATATAAAATGATGAATAATAAAAAATGGTGAATAAAAAATAAATTTAAAGTAATTACCTGTAATACCATTGTAGGGTGATATTGTTATTATAATGTAGAAGAGAAAATACTGGTCTAATATTTGATGTGATTTGGACTTATGTCATGGTATTAGTTACCTGTACGTGCTTAATTCATAGTTTCTTTTAGACCTTGGAGAATTAATATTAGCTTTTTCGTTGTAACCATTTAATGTTTAGCCCCATGTCTTATGGTACACACTTTCTGTCTTTTGCCATGTGAAACTCCTACTGCTCTGATGACAGGAATACAAATTCAGGCTTCTCAGCCCTCAAACATACTTGCTATTTTTGCATGTTTACTTTGCTTTTTTTATTTTTACCTTATTTTATTATCAGACTTCCTCTCTCTTACTCTTCCTAATTTTTATCACTTTTCACCCCGCCACTGCGTTTCCTGCCTGCGCTCTTTACTCCACGTTCTATATAAGTGTATGCAGTGTGTGTTTTTCATGACAAGAAGCTGTCACCCTGTATTCACTCCTCATCCGGTGGTGCAGTTCATTTGAGAACAGAACTGAGAATTAGTGGCTGCCAGGATGCCATCAAGTCCAAGAGTGAATGTAATGCCTGGATGACTAACTGCCTGCTTTCCACAATTGTTTCCTTGATGTGCCGTGTATGTGCAATCCTTGGTCCTCAGAACTGCAGTCACACTTACCACTTAGCATCTTTTGTATTTCAGTGCTGTGGGTAAGACATGCCTGCTCATCAGCTACACCACTAATGCCTTCCCAGGAGAGTATATTCCCACAGTGTGAGTATAGAAATGGGAATTGTTCCTGTGTGTCTGAGCTGCCCTTGTGTGTCAGTATATATCTGTGGATGTGTTTCTGAAATGTCCTGAAAAATCTATGTGTGACCCTCAGATTTGACAACTACTCTGCCAATGTTATGGTGGATGGCAAACCTGTCAACTTAGGCCTCTGGGATACAGCAGGACAGGAGGACTATGACCGCCTTAGACCACTCTCCTATCCCCAAACGGTACATAAATATCTCCATTATTGGCTCTGTAATCCTGAGCTTAAATAATCATCTACTTTAGCTAGGAGTAGTTTGGGGGGGGGGGGTGTCAGTGTTTTTTGTTTAGTCAAGATGCTGAATTTTTATATTACTCATTACTAAGACTTCATTAAGAATAATTTTTTGACTCACGCGCAGTCTGTTCTTTGCTTTGTAAATTTTAACCAGTAATTAATTTTGGTACAAATACTAGGCATGTCACCAAATTAAATTATTTGTTTGTTCAGATATATACAGTTGCTTTGAAAAATATGAATCCCCCTACCTTTCCTCTGTCTTTCATTATGAAAATGTACATTACCGTTCAAAGGTTTGGGGTCGGTAAGATTTTTTAAAATACTTTTATTCAGCAAGGACACTTTAAACTGATCAAAAGTTTCAGCTTTTACTAGCAAATTCAGCTTTGCCATTACAGGAATAAATGACATTTTAAAATATATTAAAAAAGAAACAGTTATTTTAAATTGTAATAATATTTCTCAAAATGACTGTTTTTACTGTATTTTTGATCAAATAAATGCAGCCTTTTGAGCATAAACAGGTTATTTCAGTACATTGATAAATCATACAGACTCCAAACATTTGAACAGTACTGTATTCTTCAAATGATAAATGGTTTAAAAAGGTTATAAAAAGTTTTACAAAATGATGCTTCAGTTTTCTGACAACCTCAGCATTATATAATGCAGTATGTAATCAGAAATGAATAATTGATGACATTGATTTTTACAAAGAGTCTCCTTTGCTTTCTGCAGGATGTGTTTTTAATTTGCTTCTCACTGGTGAGCCCTGCTTCCTTTGAAAATGTAAGAGCAAAGGTTAGTATCTACTGAAGAATAAGAAATATTTCTTGGGGATTTGGATCCCTTAACAAGATCCACAGGATGTGAGGGTGCCTTGTGTTAACCAGATTTCTCTTTGTAGTGGTACCCTGAGGTTCGCCATCATTGTCCAAACACCCCCATCATACTTGTGGGCACTAAACTTGATCTGCGAGATGACAAAGATACGATTGAACGCCTGCGGGATAAGAAACTAGCTCCCATCACTTATCCGCAGGGGCTTGCTATGGCTAGAGAGATTGGTAAGAAGAATGAAAGAGAAATTGAAATTCAGAGAAATTGTGAGAAAAACTTTTTTTTCCACAACAATCTACACTCCACACACTATAATGACAAAGCAAATAACAGGTTTTTAACATCTTGGCAAATTTATTATACATAAAAAACATAAATGATTCCATTGCATAAGTATTCAAACCCTAATCTGGGAGAGCTGAAATTTAGCTCAGGAGCATTCATATTGCTTGTAGATGTTACTACACTTTGAGTGAAGTTAACCTGTGTCAAATTCAATTGAATGGGTATGATTTGGAACGGCACACACATCTTAATAAAAGGTCTAACAGCTGAAAATGCATATCAGTGCAAAAACCAAAAGAACTGCCTGTAGAGCTCAGAAACAGGTTTGCGTCAAGCCACACATCTGGGGAAGAGTTCAGAAAAAATTCTGCTGCATTGAAGGTTCACAGAAGCATGTAGCCTTCATTATCCATAATGGAAGACGTTTGAAACAACTAGGACTCTTCCTAGAGTTGGCCTCCTGGCCAAACTGAGCAACTGATGGAGAAGGGCCTTGTCTAAACTGGTGACCAAGAAGCTGATGGTCACTCTAGTTGAGCTCCATGATCATATATGCAGATGGGAGAACCTACAGAAGGACAAACATCACTGCAACACTCCACTAATCTGGGCTTTATGTCAGTGTGGCCAGACTCTTCTTCTCCTCAGTGAAGACACACAAAAACCCACTTGGAATTTGCAAAAAAGCACCTAAAGGACCCTCAGACTCTGTGAAACAAGATTCTCTGGTCTGATGAACCTCAATTCTAAGCATCATGTTTGAAGGAACCCAGCTCTGCTCATCACCTCCAGAGTACCATCCAAAAAGTAAAGTGTGCTGGTAGCAGCCTCATGCTGTGGGGCTGTTTTTCAGCGGCAGGGACTGAGGGACTCGTCATGAAAACCCAGTCCAGAGCATTCAGAACCTCAGACTGGGCAGAAGGCTCACCTTCCAACAGGACAATGACCCTAAACACACAGCAAGAATGGCTTATAGACAACTCTGTGAATGTCCTTGAGTGTCCCAGCCACAGCCTGGCCTTGAACCCAATCAAATATTTCTGGAGAAACCTGAAAATGTGGGTCTGCCCCCATCCAACCCGACAGAGCTTGAGAGGTGAAGAGGTGAGGTGAAGAATGGCAGATATTTGCCAAATGATGATGAGCAAAGCTTGTCGCATCAAACAAAAATCGTTCTAAAAAATAAGGAAAGTGTGTCCGGCTAAATTCAATTAGTATTTTGGTAGACCGGTATAAAAAAGCTTAGTTTACCGTGGCAGCCGTCGCGTGAAGGCCTCCTTGTGTGAAGACCGAAGAGTGTAAAGACCATTGACTCTACCGTGCGACTCAACCGGACAAGGACACCGGCAAAGGATATAAGTATCACTTTTTATTTCTCCTCTTTCCTACTACTTGTTTCACTTCTATTTCAGTTTTTTATAACCATTTCTTACTATGTGTAAGTAAGTTGTTGTTTTTTAACGTGTGTTTGGCAGGGTTGTTTTTTAGGATTACTGATAAACTACTGTCGTTTGATTTGTATTTATCTATTTTAATTTTAGTTAAATTATGTCTGAATTTATTATGTCTCTATAGGTCTTTTATTAAGTTTTAGTTTTAATTTGAGTTATTTTAATACTTCAACAAACTAAATGGAAATGAAATTATATATATATATATATATATATATATATATATATATATATATTGAATTTATAAATGTGTATGTATATATATGTATGTGTGTGGTTGTACATACACATATGTAGTTGTTTTTTGGTGTTTGGCTTAGTGTTATGTTAGATTCATTATTATACTCATACCTTTTGTTCTTTAATATTTTGAATTGTTTTTAGCTTTATTTTTTTTGTTTTCATTTAAATGTTAAGTTTTGAAATTTTGTTGTATGCATTTGTCATTTTTATTTAATTTCTTTTATTTTTAAAATGTGTATATGCAGTATTTATAAAGTTTTAACTTTTAGTTTTGGATCTGTTTTTATTTGTTTTAATACTACAATTGATTGCTTCTGTTGTCCTCATTTGTAAGTCGCTTGTAAAGCGTCTGCTAAATGACTAAATGTAAATGTAAATGTAAAAAGACTTGAGGCTATAAAGGTGCTTCAGTTAAGTACTGAGTTTGGGGTTTGAATACTTATGCAATGTACTTATTTCAGATTTTTTATTTTTTATAAATTTACAAAGTTGTGGCAGTTCTGTTTTTGCTTTGCCGTTATGGTGTATGGAGTGTAGATTGATGTGGAAAAAAAGTAATTTAATGCAGTTTAACATAAAGCTGCAACATAACTAAACGTGAAAAAAATGAAGGGGTTTGAATACTCTGCAAGGCACTGTATTTAAATATATTTACAAAACAATGCAGTTTAGATCTTTTTCAGTGTGCTATAATAGTGTGATGTATGGTTGGCTCATTGAAATCTTTGTCTTTGTAGGTGCTGTGAAGTATCTGGAGTGCTCTGCTCTTACTCAGCGGGGTTTAAAAACCGTGTTTGATGAGGCCATCCGTGCTGTTTTATGTCCTCCACCAGTAAAGAAAAGGGGCAAGAAGTGTACTGTATTTTGAGGAACACCGCAACTCTTCAGCTTTGCTGTTATCAACAGATAAATCCAGCTTGTAAGGTGACAAACTGCAGAGACATGCATTTCCATGGTATGTCTGGTATAACAGATATATCAACATAAATATGCCAAATTTGCTTTGTTTTTATTAAACTTTGCCTTAAATTGTTGGTCTGACATGAAAATTTATTCGAAGAGAATGACGTAATCCCATCAGGGTGAATAGTTAGTTACTAAAGAACAAGCATAGCTAACAGTTCTTTGCCCTGTTGCAACAAATGTTACATTTTTCAGAGCTTATTGTGTGGAAATCGTGGCTAGTCATATTTTATCTGCACATAATTTTCCCTTTTGGGATCTGTGAATGTGTCAGAAGATTGTGTAAATAGATATTTTGCGACTTAAATGTGTGGCCATAGTCAATTCTCTCACTCGAGGGGTGACAGTAAATACATTTTTAAGTATTTTACTTTCAGCTTTTATTGCCTGTTAAACATTTCATTCTGTACCTGTGTTTTAATGTGACTACTGTATGTGATGATTTGTTAAGCAATGACAGAAGTATTACACACTGAAATATTTATTTGCCTATACAATACTATTAGATACTATAAACAAAAATAATGCTATATAAAATAAGCTGTAATCACAATTGGCTGTAATGTTTAATGGACTACATACTGCAACTTGCAACGAAAGCCGTTTTGTGTAAAATGTACATCTTGTTTAAAAGTCTTTTTTTTTTCTGCTAAACATTGTCCTATACATTTTGATATGTTTGAAACATGATGAAATGTGCCATTGCTGATTTTTGTTCAGGGCTAACAAATTGTTTTAACACTTGTAAGTGTTCAGATGATTCTTTGAAATGTTCTTTTACCTTTTAATGATTCATATTTGAATTTTAATAAGATAAAAAATGTGTGTATGTGTGCCAGTTGAGTATTTATGTTTTGCTAGTATGCATTAGCATCAGGCATTTTTGTTTTTATTGAACTAATGACTGAAAATTAAATCACTGGCACATACATAATCTCATGTCGCAGTTTCAGTTCTTGCCAAAAAATAAATCAGTATGAGTGTGACATCATTGTGAAGGTATGCTTGTGGCTGTTACGTGGTCTTTTATTCATTTGATAACTAAGTAACAGCAGGATAATGTACAGTCAATTGGTCATTATCTCAAAATAAACCCTACAGTGTGGTATATGATCCTTGATGATGATTGGCTGACTCCCTTACATAACTAGACTTAACCAGCACCTAAACTAAGGTAACCAGATTTCTGACATGGAAACCAGGGACATTACCTAGTTCAGTGGTGAAAAAATATGATTGAAATCTCACTGTTATTATCTATGAATTAAAATACAGGGACAATACATTTTTAGGTTAATTTTTATTGTTCTTGGCTCCATATACTATTAGTATAATGAATAACTGTTATTATGTTTGCAGTTCAAACTGACCCAAATTGTTTAATTATAATTCACTAAAAATCTAATTAAAAATCTAATACTATAAAAAAAATTATAAATAATATGTGACCCTGGACCACAAAATCAGTCATAAGTAGCATGGGTATATTTGTAGCAATAGCCAAAAATACATTGTATGGGTCAAAATGATCAATTTTTCTTTTATGCCAAAAATCATTAGGATATTAAGTAAAGATCATGTTCCATGAAGATATTTTGTAAATTTATATCAAAATACATCAAAACTTAATTTTTGATTGGTAATATGCATTGCTAAGAACTTATTTTGGACAACTTTAAAGGCAATTTTCTCAATATTTTGATTTTTTGCACCCTCAGATTCCAGATTTTAAAACAGTTGTATCTCGGCCAAATATTGTCCTATCCTAAAAAAAAAGAAAAAAAACAAAACAAAACAAAACCATACATAGATGGAAAGCTTATTTATTCGGTTTATTCAGATGATGTATAAATCTCAATTTCCAAAAAATTACCCTTATGACGGTTTTGTGGTCCATGGTTACATATTTTAAGCATTTTAAATAGGTCATTACAATATTATATTTTGACAAAATTATGACTTAGCAAAAACACATCACAGAAATAAAATAGTTACGAGAACATATGATAAATAGAAGTATTTAGCAAATATTATCAAACATAAAAAGTCAGAAAGTAAGCAATAAAGAGGGTCGACAGAATTTACATCAATTTCCTTAAATGCACCAGACGCTGTCTCAGTATAAAATCAAAATCAAATGTGTAAATGTGTTTTTCTTTCATTATTAACATTTCAAACCAAGACTCATCTTATGGCCCTCAACCTGCAAAATATAGCACCCACATGCGAGTGCAATGACTCGCGAAGTGTCAAGACCCTATTGGGGTAGTGACGTCTCCGCGCTGCAAGACGTCGACCACGCGCACTCTCATGCCCCGGATGTGTTTGTGTGCTCTGTTTCTGCAGAGGAGGAGGAGATGCCACTACCCGTGCAGGTCTTTAACTTTCAGGTAAATTAGCGCCTTTAAATGCTTTTCCGTCATTTTCCACAACACGAGAGTAGGTAGCAGAAGCACACCGAGTTGAAGTACCTGTGTTTACAGTGTTAATACCTCAGCTATCGCAGCCGTTGAGAGCTGTTAGCTCGTCTAGCATGAGCTCGTAAGTCAGAGCGGCCCTCAGGACGCGACAGGCACTTCTCAAGTTTAGCGGCAGAGCGCCTCTATCCGCCCGAGGAGCGAGACCAATGTAGTTTCGACAATGAATACATCAAATAGAGCTGTTTTGGTTTACACCCAAAGTGGCCCAGTAGGTTTTTTCGGGGTTGTTTGTGAAACACTTGGGTAGAAACTTTCTTTAGCCGGCTAAGTGTATTTAGCAAGCTATCTCGTTAGCAAGCTGTCTGTTTTGTATCAGTTAGCTAGTGTGCTTGAAATTCAGGCTGTGTCTCAAAACATAGTAAATTGCCTGGCTAGAACGCATTTTAGTCATCGTTTAAGTGTTCCACAACTTCGTATGGTGCTCAAAAATACTGTCTAGATAGGCTGCTCACTAGGTTTTGAGACACAGCCTCCATCATTTGCTTGCAGAGATGAATATAGAGCACTGAATATTTCAATTTAAGCCTGATATAGTTTTCTTGACCAAAATGATTAAACACTGTGGAGCTGCTCATATTTTATTGAGCAGTCTTTCGATTTTAGAAACCCTAGATAGATTCAGTTATATTAGACTGTCATTTATGAATCTGTGCATTATAATGTAGTTAATCAAGAATGACAGACCAGGTCATCTACTGTAGTGTTATGTAATCTTAAAAATGTTGGGTGTAGGAAAGTTTGTGTGGTGAACAATGTAACTGCTTACTCGAGATGGGTGGAATAACTCTATCTTAAAGAATCTGTTATTGAAAAACCAAAATGTTTGACTAGTAAGATGAAATTTGGTGGGGACGTTTCCCTCTCATTGTCTTTTGTGGTTACAAATCTGCATCAGAATGTTGCATGTAAGAAGCTAGTGTTTACTTGTCATTGTTCCATTTGTTTGCTTTATATTTATGTGTTCATTTCAGCAGCTTTTGACTTGCTCTTGTCTTGGAGCTGCTGCCGCCCCAGTGTGATTTTATAAGCATCCGCCTTCTTGCAGGAGAATTTTCAGTCAGGTCAGCAGGATGCTGAAGGGCAGGTTCAGGGCAGGATCAGGGAAAGCTTGAATTTGCCAGTCAGGTCAGCCTCGCCCTCATGGGTAGAGCTGAACTTCAGCGTTCAAAGAAGCGTGACTGATCTGTTCATGGAATTTACTACCGGATTCAATGTGTACAGCTCAAGCTCCTCATCATACTCACTGGAGGTAACCACACAATGAAGGCAGATAGGATGTGAAGCCATCTGAAAGCCTTGGAGCTGTCACTCAGTGTTGTGGTATTATGTTTTTCTTTCCACACAAGATTTGTTTGGTGGTAAGGATATTGGTTCCTCAGAATGTCCAATTTTGTTTATGGCACCTACACTTGAATACATTCCTCTAGTGCAGAGTGTTAAACAGAATGTTCTGTATTGACAGGGGTCTGTAGAACCCATGCAGATAGATGCTGACCCTCAGGAAGACCAGCAGAATGCGCCTGACACCAACTATGTTGTGGAAAACCCGACACTGGTATGTATCATTGTATACAGTTGCGTACTCACTTCCTTAAGTTGTTCGCTTTTCAAATCATTAACTTGCTTTTTTCAAATTATTTTAAAGAAAAGATCATGCAGAATCTAAATTCTCTTGGTCAATCACAGAAAAAGTTGTACTTTTTGGTAGAGATTCCATTCCAAAACTTATAATAATTTGATATTAAAAATAATATAATAATTTGATATTAAAAATAAAAAATCATACACACTTTTAAATGCTACATGAGGATTTAGGCATCACAGCATTATAATTTAAAGTACAAAAGATTTTCCTTTTGAGATTTGCTAAATAATATACATTCGACATTAAATGATTAGTGTCATTTGTATTTACCTCAGTGTTATTTTAGCAATATTTATATATTGTTATAGTATTTATTAACTTATTAATTTTAAATGAACATTTTATACTTTCACATTTAATTTTAATGTTAATTTAAGTTTTAGTGATTTTATGTGCTTTTATTTAGCTTCCAAAGCAATATATATATATATATATATATATATATATATATATATATATATATATATATATATATATATATTATTTTTTCATCTAATAGTTATACTTTATTTCAGCATTATTACAATTAACCAAACAATTTTAATAGGTTTAGTAGTTTTTATTTAAACGGTATTGTCCTTATCTAATGCTCATATAATGAAGCATTGAGCATTAAGTATAAATGTGGGGAAATGAGCATCTGTCATATTGTTTGATTATCAGTGGCCACGTACACACTACAGCTAAATTCGGTTGTCAGTTCACCTTTTACTCCTTAATCACGTTCTGTACACACATAATTCACTAAAATATGGGAGTGACAACTGCATTCGAGAACCGCATTAACTCCCGAAAAATACAGGTAGTGACAACCGCATTTACAGAAATTATACCCAGTGTGTACAGAACTGAACTGAGCAACTAGTTGTTAATGACGTATTTGAATGTGCATCAGTGTATTTGTCTGTATGTGAGATGCAAGAAAATAACAATGAAAGAAGACTTAACTTAGCACGGGGCGAGCTGCTTTCATGAGCCTTGATATAAAGTGTTGCCAGATCTTCATAGAAGAAAAAAAACAACAACAACAACAAACAAGGACAAGCTTAAAAAACGCTAAAACACCCAAATGCTTTGTTTTATAACACCAAAAAAAAAATTAAAATAAAATCATATGTCTCATATCCACAACAGACCACTTTATTATCTTCATGAAGTGCCTATCTTTATGTGCTCAGACCAAACAACATGCCTAAAAGCACTTGTAAATATGAGGACATGGCAACAGTGCAAGACAGCGCTCTCTAAAGCAGCCTCCCGAGCAGAAACACAACGCTGCACGTCTATCAGCGGTAGTTTAGTTAAAATCGACGGACAAAAAGAGTCTTTAGTCAAAAAATGGCACATAACAAACGGCTAAACTTTTATTCACTCCCGCAAGACGACAGAATGTTACTATGGTTACAAACGCGGGAGTGACTGCTGTTCTGTACACACATGGAACGATAATTTACAGGACTCACTCCCGCATTTAAATGTGGTTGTCACTCCTGAAACTTGCAGTGTGTACGTGGCCAGTATGATGCTGGTAATAATGTGTGTCAACCTTTTTGGGGGCTTGGATGAATTGAGAGCTGACTTCTTTTTTTTTTTTCCCCTCCTCTGCACAGGATCTAGAGCAGTATGCCTCCAGTTACAGTGGGCTGATGAGGATCGAGAGGCTGCAGTTTATTGCAGACCACTGCCCCCAGCTACGAGTGGAAGCACTGAAGATGGCCCTGTCCTTTGTCCAAAGAACCTTTAATGTTGATGTCTACGAAGAAATCCATCGCAAACTCACCGAAGCCACAAGGCAAGTTTATTTCTTTTCTACCACCTAACATGGTTTCCTCATGGAAATATTACGTGTATGACTTTGACTAAGTTTGTACTTAAATTATTCGTGTCAACACAGGGATGTGCAAGGTGTCCCTGATGCGGTACCAGAGGGGGCAGTTGAACCCCCTCCTCTCGACACAGCCTGGGCAGAATCCACCAGGAAAAAAGCCCTGCTCAAACTGGAGAAGCTGGACACCGACCTTAAGAACTACAAGGGAAACTCCATCAAAGAAAGCATAAGGTAAGGCAAGACTGAATCTCTCTCATTTTTTGTTGTCTGTGATGCTGTGCCTCCCCTCCCCCCCCACATATTCTTTTTACAGGGTTCCCACGGGTCATGGAATTTCTGGAATATCATGGAATTTTAAAAGATCTATTCCAGACATTGAAAGTCAGGGAATTTTGTATATTTTTTGTCCAAGTCATGGAATATCAGGGATTTTGTTTGTCAACTCCATTCAGTACTGGCGCACTGTGTTCTGTGTAAATAGCGTGCACAGACAGACAGCCGCGACTCTGACACGCGCGAGCCCTGAATTGAGTTTCTCTCCGCGTCTTTCTAACGCCTGAATGGGCAAATACATACAAAAATATAAAAATACCCGTCTTGGCAAGTAGCTTTAACAATGATTAATCTATATTTAACTTTTACAGTGGAGTACATGCACCCGTTTGACCGGCAATTTTTGGTTTTATTTTAGAGTATCTTCTGTTCCATGCACACAAACTGCACTGCAATCATTTTCCCAAATGCCATTTGTGTGGAAATATTACGTTATTATTATAATTAGTCTGTAAACGGCTGTTAACAGAGGCCAGAGACGCTGAAGACGGTCACAAAGAGGAGAAAATACCATAGCAGGCAGAACAAGATAACTGTTCATGATGCACGAAATATAGGAATCCTAAATATTGAACTTTATATGAATGTGTTTCTTAGGGGAACTGGCTATTTTCAAAAAAGTTTACATGGCGTTTTCTTTTCATCTTGACTCTGTATAATACATTTAAATGATCATTTAAATTAGCAGCGCTGCTGTGTTTACGTGGTATTCAAGGAAACGCTGTCTTACTGTTAAATACGCACCACCTGCTGTCAGAGAGGGAAATTGCGTCTCATTCAGCTGTCTGCTGTTTCTGTTTCACAAAGCTAAGGTCACACCATTCTGTTTTTACTTCAGATTTTGAAATTATGCAGTCTAATATAAATCAAACATTGCACTTTTTTTTTTTTTTGGATTGATTCATGATTAAAATGCAGTGGTTGCCTTGCCACTAATTTCAAATGGCAATGAAAAATCAAGGTGCAACATGCAAATGTTATTTTATAAATAATTATTCAATTTCTGTTCCTGAACACCTACAAACATAAAAACTAGCAAAAAAAAAAAAGCTAAATTTCATTTCTATCTTTGTGCTATATATTTAATTTTGCTATTGCAATTTGTTCAGTTGATCTTTTTTACTGGCTGTCACTTATCTTTAATAATGTTTGAATTTTATATTTGTTAGGCTAGTGGTTTTTGCTGTGGTATTAAAATTGAAATTGAGAATTGAGAATAAAATTTTATTGGTATCTAAAATATTGGTGTCATATAAGATTATTTATTAGAATAAAAGGTAACATAGATAAAACAAAATTGATAACATCAACTATTTTATTTATTTATTTTTATTTATTTATTTATTTATTTTTGTGGCAAGGCTATTGAAAATATTAACAGGGCAAGTAATAATTTGAACCACTGAAAAAATCCTTAGTGTTGATCCCTGAGCTATTTTTTTCAGCGCCATTTTATTCCCTTCCCGCTCGTCAACTAGCAATCACTTAAGTCAAATGCAGTCACCAGGCTGTACCGGTTAACTAAGGCAAATATGCCAGAAAATGTAAATTTTTAGGAGCTTTGGCTACAAAATGACCACTTCAAAGAGTTAAAAAAAAAAGTATAAAAATATCAAAGTGCATTTAACGGGTAAAAGCAAAAAAAAGTGCTCAGCACAACAGCGGCCTGTTTTTCCGTTCATTATAGGTCATGGAAATTCAGCTTTTTAGTCAGTGAAAGTCAAGGAAAAGTCAGGGAATTTGACATTTGGCTTAGAATGGGAACCCTGTTTTTAACATCTGCGTGTGTTCAGGAGGGGTCATGATGATCTTGGAGATCACTACCTTGACTGTGGTGACCTCAGCAATGCCCTGAAATGCTACTCCCGAGCCAGAGACTACTGCACTAGCGCCAAGCATGTCATCAACATGTGTCTTAATGTTATCAAGGTATGTATTTGTTGTATTCCCTGACCATCAACTGATGTGTTTAATGATGTTACAATATTCATTACAGAGCGTACAGTTTATTATTTTTGCTTAAAGCTTAATTTCATGCATAAAATCTCAAAATTCTGTCAGTATACAGCAGTATACTGACAAAATTCTGTCAGTATAAATTTTCTGTTTTACGGTTATCAATCTTTTTGTTGTGGATAGCTAACAACTCATCCAAACAACCTGAATATTTTATAGGTTAGCGTTTACCTCCAAAACTGGTCCCATGTACTTAGCTATGTCAGCAAGGCTGAATCCACTCCAGAGATAGCAGAGGTAGGAGCAACCTTTCTTTCTAATTTACTAAGCTGAGAAATTTCAAAAGAGAATGAATCTGCAATTATAATTTTTGTGTATCTCCAATCTAGCAACGAGGAGAGAGAGATAGTCAAAACCAATCTGTTCTAACCAAACTGAAGTGTGCTGCAGGCAAGTACATTAATTGTATTTCAAGTATGTTAAGTCTATTTGTCTTTGAAATGTAGACACATGCTGAAGCATTATTTTAGTATGTTTTACAATGTGTATACATATTCAAAATGTATTGATGTGTGTTTTTGTGTTATTTTTCATTTCATGAGTAATGTGTATTACTGTGTTATTATTATTGTAGTCACATTTTAGTCCATTCCTGTGGTTTGTACAATAAGTCGTGTAAAAATGGTTTTGACCTTTCTTTTGATTTGGTATTATCTCTATTGTGACAATAGGATTGGCAGAACTTGCCTCAAGAAAGTATAAACCGGCTGCCAAGTGCTTCCTGCAAGCCTCCTTTGACCACTGCGACTTCCCTGAGGTTGGTGTCATTTTCAGCCTTGTTCTAATGCCACACCAGATATTTCTAATAATATTGCTGAAGATAAATAAGATGCAGTATTTTCTTACAGTGTGTAATGAGATGCTCTGTTTGCTCTCTAGCTACTTTCCCCCAGTAATGTAGCAGTGTACGGGGGGCTGTGTGCCCTGGCTACTTTTGACAGACAGGAACTGCAACGAAATGTCATCTCAAGCAGGTGAACTTTTTGTACCTTCGAACTTGGTGTCTTAATTAACACAGGAAGTAAATTGTTACTGGTTGCATGTGGATAACACGTCATTGATTTAATTTTACTCGCCCTTTGTTTTTGTTTTTAGCTCCTTTAAATTATTTTTAGAGTTGGAACCACAAGTCCGTGATATTATCTTCAAGTTTTACGAGTCAAAGTATGCATCTTGTCTGAAAATGCTGGATGAAATGAAGGTAAGCTTATTGATGTGTATTCAGTTGCCAGGTTTTGATTTAGCAAAGTTTGACACTGATACTTTCTGTTGTCATTTTTGTAGAGATGTTATGATTCAAAAGTATTTTATTTTATGTGTTCTAGGATAATCTCCTCCTAGACATGTATCTGGCCCCTCATGTAAGAACACTGTACACACAAATCAGGAACAGAGCCCTCATACAGGTACGTAAAGGAATATGTGGCTTTGGTCTATGAATTTTATTTAGTTGCCAAACCTTCTACTTAATCTGATTTTAAAGGAATAATACATCCAAAAATGACAATTGAAGAAGTAAATGTTGACAGAATCTTCATTTTTGGGTGAAGTGTCCTTTTCAATCAGTAGAATTCACAACAGCGGTGTACAATATGTGCTCAAAATTAGACGGATACTTGTTTAAGGCATATTGACACATGCACATGATCAGTGAACATCAGGTCATCCCTGTTTTTGAGCCCTGCTTGACATAATTATATTGATATGGAATGCTGAATGTGAGTTCAAGTTAAAAGCGTAATGACCATAAGATAATATTGACTCCTAAAGTATTAACATAGTTGCATTCACTTACATGTCCAATTGATTAACTTTGTCTTGTATTTCCCACGGGCAGTATTTTAGCCCCTATGTGTCAGCAGACATGAACAAAATGGCCGTGGCCTTTAATACCACAGTGGCAGCTCTGGAGGATGAACTGACCCAGCTGATCCTGGAGGGCCTGATCAATGCTCGTATCGACTCCCACAGCAAGGCAGGGCAGCACTCTCTCATTTGTCACCCTGACACTTCTTTTTTCTGGAACAGTGTTCCCTTTTCTTGTTGTTTTTTACAATACCTCTCAGCATTGAATGATTTATATTTATAATCTACATTGTTCTTGCTTTGTCATTGAGCGCATTACCTAGAATAAAACACGCCATGTTTTGCCTAAAACAAGGGACTGTTCTAGAAACTGGCTTTGGTAAAAAAATATGCATTAAAACTTGAGTTTAATCTGTGAAATGAAAACTGTTTGTAGATCTTGTATGCCAGGGATGTGGATCAAAGAAGCACAACCTTTGAGAAGTCTCTACAGATGGGCAAAGAGTTCCAGAGACGAGCGAAAGCCATGATCCTGCGGGCAGCTGTGCTTCGTAATCAGATACACGTCAAGGTAACAGGGTCCCCAGGGTAATGTGTCCTCGCTCTGCTCTGCTCTTCACCTCACCGTCATCTGACCATCTCCTTCCCCTCAGCATGAATGTCTCAGAGCTCCTCTGTATTTCTAAGTCAGTATCAAAGCGCTACATTTATGAAAGCAGTAACACATCTGAGGATGCGTCATTAACATTGTGATGCTGCGCGATGAAGCTGTTTTCTTCACATTGATGTGACTCATATAAAGGAGCCTCAGCTGCATTACTGCACTTATAAGCAAACCGCAAGTGAGCTTTGTTGTACTAAGGGAACGTTAAATGAATATTCTGGGATCATTTAGGTTCATCTCAATTGACAGCACTTGTGTCTCATTTTCTTTAAAAAAAAAAAAAAATCAACAGAAATAAATGGGGGCCAATCCAAAAATGGTAAAGTACTTGCTAAGTAGACAGTATGTGTCTACATGAAATTACATTTCTGTTCAAAAGTTTGGGGTCAGTAAGAAGAATATGCTGTTCTTTTGAAAGTGTATCACTGTTTCCAGAAAAACTGTTTCCTACGTTTTTTCTACACGTAGTCTGTTTTTAATCAACATGAAGCCACAAATGCTGTCGATTGAGCTTAACTTGTATTGAACCTGGAATTTTGTATTAAATCAGTCCACTAGCTTGTTATTGCATTTAGGCAATCAACTAGATGCATGTTCCTTTAATATGTATGGAAAAACTGTAAGCTCTCTGAGATCTTGTGAGGTTCTGTTCCCTGAGAAAGAGCTATAAGAATCTGAGACGGAAAAAGTGATGTTTGTTCATCTCTGTCATTCTTCATGAACACCTGCATGCGTTTCCCCCTCAGTCTGTTTTTCCCGCTCTACGAGATGCTTCTCACTGATCCCTCTCATTCCTTTCGCAGTCCCCTCCAAGAGAAGGCAGTCAAGGGGAGCTCACACCTGCCAACAGCCAAACACGAATGAGCACCAACATGTGAAGACTCGACCAGATGCCTCTCCTAGGAAAGTACACGGGGCCACTGCCGCATCTTAGGCCCCTGTTTAGAAATCAATTATTTCCCTGCTGAAGAGAGAAAAATCACAATCTAAAGACTTTATTTAAGTTGGGAAGAAGATATCTGTTGTCTGTATTAAAGACAAGCACACCCTGTTGCTCAAATGAAAAGGAAAAAAGAGAAATGCGGCACTTAAGCTGTACTGGCCTGTTGTTCTTTGTAAAGGATGCACTTTCCTCTGTATCTTGTGACAAACCTTGATTACACATTGAGAAACCTCATCACAAAACATGCTTTTAAAATAAACATACATTCAAAAAGATGCTTCAACCTGGAAAGGTTCTTTCTACATCTGTTTCTGCCCTTGCGGTTGGAAATGCAATTAGACTGGTTTGAACACTTTCAGCAATTGCAGCATCATCTCTGTTTAATAACATTTAGTCATTTCTCTGTTGTATTGTGTTCTGCTGTTTAGTGAATCATCATGAGCTGGTCGGTGACGTTCAGCAAAGGTAGATTTTACTTGCTTTTATGGCCTCGAATAAACGGTACCTAGAAACGTTTAAAAACTATTCAGCTTTTTGGTCATATTATTAGAAAAGGAGAAAGGCAACTTTTAACACTTCAAAATTTATTTGAGCAAAATTTCCAAAATGTTTGAACAACACTAACCCCAAGGAAGTGATAAGGAAAAAAAAATAAAAAAAAATCCACGCAGCACAGAATAGCCCCAGATCTGTACACACATTTACATTTATGGATTCATTCAAGGGTGTTTCTGAGTAACCGTCCCACATCTTTAGAATAAGGCACAGAGTTGAGTCCTGATGCTTTAAAGTACTGTGTGGGAAAATAAACATGTTGGCCTATAATAAGAAGAAAATGTCATTATGTTGAACCAAAGTTGTATTAGAACTGCATACTTTTTTTTTGAAACACTAAAAGAATGAAGATAAAAGGCAGTACAATAATAGCAATTATTGGGTAAGGCATCTGAATCTGACAACATGTTTAAAAACAAATAATTTACTGGGTCAGGAATCTTTGTAGTGCAACTCTCCTCATCTCTAAAACAATTGTCAGTATGTGTGTGTGAAATAGTATCAAAGATCATACATGTTCATGACCGCACAGTAAAGTAATAAGAGATCTCAGATTAAAAGAGAATTTATATACATGTTCAAAAAATGCATTAAAAGTCAAAGATGTTTGACTGTGATTGCAACATACAAATCTGTCAAATCTTCAGAAGACAATAAATATAGTAAAAATACAGTTCAAATAATGTTTGAGTGAAGATGTCCATCAGTGTATTTCCACAGAACGTCCCAAGATAAAAATCCAGCTCCTCTATCTTGGGCGAGCAGGGAGCAGTACAGTTTTGTGCATTCAGAGCGGCTGCTTCATTTACCACATTCCCAATAATTATCAAAATATACTATTCTAATAAGCAATCTTAAAATATTAAGACTATGGAACTATTCACCTGACAGCAGTCCAGAAAGTGGTACTTCGTTACAGAAAAAATGACTCCACAAATGATGTAACCGCAGATCTTTTCCGTGTCTCTTTGCATGTACAGTTCATTTGGTGTCACATGGAACCAAATCATATATCAACAGTGAAGAACCAGGTTTGGCCACCAATGCAGGCTTGTACTTCCAATTCGGTGCAGCAATGTTTAGTGGTAAATCAGTTCAGTGTATTTTCAGACGTAACTGTTGCCCATATGGAGTACACAAGTCTGCTTTACAATGGATCGTGGCCTGCAGTGGAAACTATTTGACTGTTGGGCTTCCCATTCATCAGCCCACCACCTGTATCAGAGTTAGACTGTTTCAAAGCCTTGGTTTTGAATCTCAATCCATGGCCTGTCACCCAACAATGAATAGAGAGCAAACAGTTAGTCTTGTAGAAGTGGTAGGACATTACAAGTTACATTCACATACATGCTGGTAAGGAGATTATATCATAACATCAGAACAATGGTGCTGTATTTTAACCATTCTTCTCAATATTTACACTATGATCAAATATTTTAGCAAATTAAATCCTGATGCCCCATTCTCTACAGTACTAAATCACTAAACATCCCCAAACTAACCTGAAGCTATTGCGAGTATTACTGATCAAGTCACTTTGCGGTTCATACACAGTGAAACAGCTGGTTGATATACTAACCAGGACAATCAGCCACTTCCTTGAAAGCCTTCCTCTTGCAGCAGCCACGGCACAAGTTGAACACACATTTATTCCCCTGTTGAGGGTGTAGAGTAAAATTAATTTACCACGTGTACATCTGTGAATGTAAGATTTTTAAAAAGCACATGAATTCATTCTGTAAACAACTTCAAAAATGAGTACATTAAACCCCTAAAATCATCAGATGAAAGAAAAGATAATCAAAAATCTTACTTTAGGGTTTCCACATTGCTCACACTTGATGTATTTGGCTGCAGAAAATAAGGAAGTAAAGGCAATGTTATTTTAGTTTAATCAAAAAATGTTAGCCAATATCGCAATGATAATACACTACCATTCAAGAGTTTTGGGGTCTGTATTATTTTTTGAAAGAAATCAATATCTTTATTCAAAAAGGACAGTAAAGACATTTATAGTCTTACAAAAGATTTCTATTTCAATTTTTTTCCCCATTCATCAAAGTATCTGAAAAAAAAAAAGTTTCAGTTTCCACAAAAATATTAAGCAGCACAACTGTTCTTAACATGGATGATAAAAAAATGTTTCTTGATCAGAAAATCAGCATATTAGCATGATTTTTGAAGGATCATGTGACACTGGATAAAATAAAATAAAATAAAATAAAATAAAATAAATCAAATCTTACTGGCCCCAAATTTCTTAATGGTAGTGCATGTCTAATAAACTATAAAATTTTTTCTTCTTTTTTTTTTAAATCATTTCATATCCTTTTTTTTTTTTTTTATATATATTTTATTCTAAGGTTAAAATAACGTGCACTGTGCCATCAACGTCACTTTAAGGCCCCATTAGGTCAGTGGGCTTTGTTGGGAAAAGATTTACGTTTCAGCTCTGGACAAAAGTTCTTGTGGGGGTTACGCGCTTTCTTCTTCTGCTTGTTCTTGGAGAGCGAGTCGTTGGGTCCGTCACTGTCCTCCAGCGCCCTCTTTACACTCACTGCTTTGGTTTCTGGTGCTTTCTGCCCATTTTCAGTGCTTGGATCCTTGGGCCTGCAAAATATACCAGCTTCACAATCATGTTCCAATGTTATATTCAAACTAGTTTATGTCTATCGTGGACAGAAATGATTTCTTTGAACCTAGACTTTGGTATTTGTACAGGCTATACATTTTACTTCAATGTTGTAATTAGCAATTCATTTAATTTTATCTTTGAAACAGATTTGCTACGTGACAGCATTAATTAAAGTTTTTTGGTCCTATAATATAATACTATAATTGTGATGTTCATCATGTTCACAGACACGCAAGACACAATCAGAAAACACGTCCTCACGGTGGTCTGACGTAGGGTTGACAGATCCAGTGAGGGAAGGGAAGTCCAGTCTGAGCCCATTCTGATTCATCTTTAGCCATCTCCTCCTGCAACAGTAAACAGCAACTGCGTCAGAAAATTAAACTCTCTCAAACTCTATCATAAGCTTAATAAATCTTTCTGTCTGAATAAAACTGGACTACGATGAATTTGTAATCAACAAAGTTTCTACACCTGACAACGTTGTTTCAGCTGTCTGTTGACCTCTGCAATCCCCGCTACGTTTTTCGCTTTGGCCAGCTCCTCCCTCAGGTCTTGATGTATCTGTAAGCTGTTGTAATAATAACAAACTTATTATTATACAATTCACCAGTCATCACCTTCCTGTTTGGGGTCGGCAAGATTTTTAATAGTCTTTTAAGCTCAGAAAGGCTGCATTTCTTGATCGAAAATACAGTAAAAACAGTAATATTGTAAAATATTAACATTTTAAATAATTGTTTTCTATTGTAATATATTCTATTTGTAATACATTTTACAATGTAATTTATTCCTCTGATGTCAAAGCTTAATTTTCAGCTGCTATTAATTCAGTCTTCAGCGTCACATTAGACAGACACATCTGTCTTTCAGACAAAAACATTTCTTCTTATTATCAATGTTGAAAACAGTTGTACTGCTTAATATTTCTGTGAAAACTGACACATTTTTCAGAACTCCTTGATTAACAGAAAGCTCAAAAAAGCATTTATTTCAGTTTTTTCTAACATTATAGGTGTGTGCACTTGCCAAATAAAGGTATTGATTTCTTAAAAAAAATAAAATAAAAATCGTACTGACCCCAAACGTCTGAATGGTAGTATTTAATGAACTCTCTCAATTCATTAAGAGACTAAAATCTCAAGCAACAGGGACACATCAGTGTCAAGCATCAAATGTGAACATACGTGTGGTGCCACAGTTTGAAGATGTGAGCACGGACATAAGACAGACTGCAGGGTGGGTGTTTCTCCACAACCTCCAGGTACTCTTCAGCCATCTCCCACACTGGTGGACTACAGCCTTCAAACAGGGCAGGGTTGTGGAGATTCCCTTCTGTAAATGTAATGTGTTCATATTTTTGTATTAAGAAATATCAGTGTGAGCCTTTCTGTACAAGCATGTTTATGAATCTTGTCTTTATATGCATTACCTGCACTCATGACGCCTTGTACTCCAGTCTCCTCCATGCAGCGCTGAACATCACTCAGGTGCTGGATGTTTCCATTGGCGAAAACTGGAATGTTTACAGCCTCCCTACACAAGTACGATAAAGGTACACCATCAGGACAAAACGCTAAGGACAGTCAACGCCAGTAGCAAGCGTTGTATCTCTTACCGTACAGCTTTGATATGCTTCCAACTTGCAATGCCAGTCAAAGCCCCCTTTTGATCTTTAGTTCTCCCATGAACTGTGAGGAGCTGTAAAAAATGTTAAAGATACTAAACCATCAGCATCTGGTTCAAGAATATAAAAATTGCATTAGATTGTGATTTGATGTAATGTAGTGGTTACAGCTGGTATGACAAACATTTACAGATCAATTCCAGAGACCTAAGCCTCACTCATTCAAATGGGCTCCTGAGAAAGGTGCTTTTTCTCAGGTTGATCCACATACACTTTAGATAAAAGTGTCTGCTATATGAGAGGAAATGCACTTTTACCTGGCATCCAGCCTTTTCCAGCATTTTGGCATACTTCACGGTTTTCTCAATCTCTGGGAAGACCCGGATTTTGCAAGTAATGGGCACGGAGAGTTTTTCATCAGCCAGTTTAACTGTAAACGACAGCACCTGAATAAGAAACATTCTCTACATGGTTCACATCTGCACTGAGCTATTAAAATAAGACGGCTTACTCATTTTCTCAAGAAGGTCCCACTCATCTTGAAGAAACACACCATAATGGCCTAGGAGAGAATTTAAAAATTAGCCACAGCAGGGATGCATTTTGCTAAAATTGGAAATTTCAGTGAACAAAAACAAATGAAATTTCGTTGTTCCTCGGGGTAGAGGAGGTATGAAATTTCGTTCTTCCTTTTTTTTTTGGGTGCAATTCGAAGTGTTACACACAGGTGAGTGGGCCTGTACAAACCACCTGTAGTAACACACTCTCCTCTATGCGCACTAGACACTTTTCACACACTACTGTGTATATATAATCCCACAAAAGACTCAGTAATATATGTATGTTTACATGCTCATGCACTACAAATCATCTTACACTGTTCCCCAGCCAGCTGCTTGACTCACAATGTTTCTCTTTGCACATGTACAGTATTTGTGAAGCATTTGTACAGTTTGTATAGTTTGTATTTTTTAGTTTATGTATAGGTAACCATTATATATAGTATATTTATAGTCAAAATCTGTCAGTAGGTTAGTTGTGTATAGGTTTATACTGTTTTACTTCATTGTTGTATGTCTGTATTTATGTAGCACCGTGGTCCTGTGAGGCACGACATTTCGTTCCACTGTATGTCCCCACATGTAGCAGAATGACAATAAAGCTCAACTTGACTTGACTTGACTTGTAATTACTGTCAAGAGCAAACATATGTTGAAACACTACTGTTCAAAAGTTTGGGGCCAGTAAGTTTTTTTAATGTTTCTGAAAAAAGTCTTAAGCTCACAGAGAGTAAATCTGTAAGATAAAAAAATACAGTAAAAGCAGTAATATTGTAAAATGTTATTACAATTTAAAATAACTATTTACTGTTATAATATATTTTAAAATGTAATTGATTCCTGTGATGGAAAAGCTGAATTTTCAGCATCATTACTCCAGGCTTCACTGTCACATGATCCTTCAGAAATTATACTAATTGAGTGTCTATTTACGCTAAGTGCAAATAGCCCGCTTTGTTGGCAAAGGCTATTTACACTAACTCCGCCCACTAAAGTGTGACTGGGTTAGTCAACACTAAAAAAAAGATACCAATTTGGCACCACTTTCGGTGGTGTAGATGGTAAGGCGCATGCTTTTCGACGCAATCAACCCGAGTTCGAATCCGCCTTTTGCGAACTTTTTTTTCTCCCTTTTCAAATCTCATATCGCATCAGAAAGGCTTTTATTTTCAATAAAAATGAAGGAAATAATCAAAAAGTTGAAAATAAAAGTATCGGGTAGGGTTAGGGTAGGTGTAGGGAGGGCTTTATTGTCCCAATAAGGTGGCATCCATTTAATAATTTGAATTAAAACTATAATTTACACTCAATACGTTATTATTGCGTACTGTTTTATAATGTACTACAATACTGAGGTGCAGATAATTGCCACTATTTGCAATAAGTAGTATAAATAGCAGGAAATCTTGCTATTTTAACAGTGTAAATAGAATCTATAGCAATTTGCACTTAGTGTAAATAGCCGCTGCCTTATACTAATATGCTAATTTGCTGCTCAAGAAACATTTACATTTCTTATTATTATTAATGTTGAAAACAGTTGTGTTGTTAATAAGCTTGCAGAAACGGCAACATTTTTTCAGGATTCTTCAATGAATAGAACAACATTTATTTGAAACAGAAATCTGTTGCAATGTGTCTTTACTGTCTCTTTTGGTTGAATGGTGATTTATCTCTCACATACATTACAACAGAAATGAAGTGTCAGAGTTTTGGCACCTCTTTTTGCAATCATCTGTGGGCAACCCAAATTCAGATCGATGGCATCACAGTAATCCTGGGCAAGTAGAGCAGCCTGGATAAACACCTCAGGATCATTGGCACAGAACTGTATGGAGATAACAACACAAAAATATGACACTCCAGTGAGTAACTCACACTCCATATGAACACAGTCCTCTCTCGGTCACCTCATGGGGATTTACTGAAGACAAACAGGACGGAGACCCACCTGTGTGATGAGGGGTCGATCCTCCTGGTTGACCTCGTTGTACAGGTTCTCTCGGCGGTAGTTGACATCCCTGACGAACACCTGTGCGTGCAGCATGGGTGTGTAGCAGAGCTCTGCGCCATGTCTGCGGCTCAGCAGCCTCCACGCCAGCTCGCTCTGGTCCACCATGGGCGCCACCACATAGCGTGCACCCTTCAGGGTGCTCCTCCAGAACTCGAACCCACGGGGTTTCGTCATGCTGCCTACAGAGGATGAAATCACAATGACTACATTAAATCATAAATGCACAGACATACTTGCATGCATGTCTGTCTAAATTAACATAGCACCTAGCTTAACTGTACGCCCTAAAAGTAACATTAACGTAAGCCTTTAGTGTTATTACCAGTAATCGTGTTTGTCAAGGCGCCCATCACTAAACATTTTGGAAAGGTGTTTCAGCTAAAGAATCTGAGACCACGAAATGTGTTAACTTACACATCTGAAGAAATACACTGTGAAAGGCAAATACATTAGCTTATATGTTAACTAGAGGATGCCATTAGCTGTCAGTCTCTTAAAACAGACTGTAATGAGAAGAGAGCACAATACTTACAGTAGCTTATGGTCCAGCCACAGACAGCAGCTCTATGCGGCACATGAAGTGCTGTGTGTGTCGCGGTCAAATACATCCGTGAGGAAACAATAAACCTATTGATTTATTCCGGGGGTTCTGACAACATTTTACACCGCTTGGAATAGCTACTGAGTGGGTTGTACATTATGTTTTTGTTAAAATGTAAAAATCAGTCGGGTCATCTTTATAATATATTCTTTGTAAGTGATCGTGTTCGTATATAAGCAACATCCATATTTGCTCCAGGTCAATGGAAAAGAATTCAGTAAGGAAATCTGAAATAGAATCTTAAAAATCCGTTTTCTTTCGATTTTTTTTAACTAATTAAAGATTAGGTGAAATAATACACGCCCGTACTATAATTGACCACTAGATGTCAGCGTTTACCTAATCATTATGTAGGGATACGCTCTGTTGTGTTCAGTCTCTTTTTTTCTTTCTAAGATATATCTTTTTTTTTTTGTCCTGTGTTTAGTTCACTTTTTAGATGTTACACGAATTCACAATTAGTTACTAAAAACATATCGGATGTTTAAATGACTTAAGAAGATAAATAAGACAACGTTTCAATAAAGATTATGTACCACATTGTTTTTGGTAAACAAATAAAAATAAAAGCAAATGCATACAGACAGACGCACACACATGGTTTCCATGCTTTATAGGGACTCTTCATAGATGTAACTGGTTTTATACTGTACAAACTGTATTTTCTATCCCCTTATCCTAACCCCTAAATCTACTCTTAACAAAAGTATTATATAACATATTTTTTATGATTTATAAGCTTGTTTCGACATGGATTTATATATTTATAAGCATTTATATGTTTGTTTTGACAAGGATTTTGGATATTGTCATCTTTGTGGGGGCATTTTGTCCCCATAACATAGGGAACCACACACACACACACACACATTTATTTGCTATTTTTACAATTCATTATACAAAACAAAAATAGTACCTTTTCTATAATCTGGCCCCTTAAACATGTTGTTTACAATGATAGTGTACAATGGGCCCCTAGATAAAAAGGGCCCTGGATTAATTTTTTTTTCCTTACAACAATATATGGCTACAAAAACACTATAAATAATAATAAGCACTAACACTACTTACTGTCCTAAACACCTGTAGTATGGCAACAAACAGTTTTGCATAAGTAGGGAGCAATGAAATAGTTGCAAAAGACGTGATGTTGGGTCTATAGACTGCTTCAGACACAATGGAGGATTATTTGTGAAAAACATGAACTAAAATTACAGGTCTCAGACGTACACATTCATTAACTAATAGCAGAATAAAACAAAACACATGAAATATTATTAAATGTCAAAATATTCAGAATTGACCATGAAAAACATTTATTTTTACTCAGTAATGTTCAATTGACTTTTCTAAGATTATTTTTCTAACATATGGTTCTTAGTTGTTTTGTAATCAATCTATTTACTGTTGAATACATAATATTGAACTGAATATATCAACATATTAAGAAGCACTGTGAGATGTGTTGTTTTCATGGTTGTCCATTAATGTAGAACGCCTGTGATATGTTATCTTGACACTTCTCTATATTAATAATAGAGTCAACAGGCATGCAATTGTTTCCTCATGTTTCAGGACATTTGTTTTGACAGAGCGCTGGTGAAAACACTTGTTACAGAAAGTACTAGTTAAACTAGAATCTACAGAAGAACATTCCATTTTGTCAACTCTTTGTTGTGAAAGCATTTGTTTTCCTCTGTTTAGATCTTATAAAGTGTTGTTTATCACTGCACTAATGCAGTGTGCTGGAGCTAGAGCTCTTTTAGAAATCTGGTATGACTGTTAGAGTGGGCGTTCACAGACTTTCCTGGCGCATTGCTCTCAACGTGACTGAGCACATGCAAGGGAAAGCTGAGTAATTCAGTCATGTGACTCACCTATACAGCCTCAAGCATTGGCTCTGTTCTGACCAATCATGGCCCACTGAATACAATATCAGCTTCTGTGGGTGTTAGCAGACAAAAATGATCATGTTTCAGAAAGGGGGCTCAAAATGCTTAGAAAAGTTGATTTTCAAAACATACTGCCAAATACTTATATGTTAATTATATGTTGTATTTTAATTATGAAAAAGTATTGTTCTCTCACCTAACACATTAGAACAGTTTACTGCATCATGTTACATTGTACAGCTGTATCTCTAATATGAATTATGAAATGAGGCTTACATTTGAACTTTAAAAAGCCTGTTACGTATTGTAATTCAAATAAATGTAATTGTGCTTAAATTTGCTCTTATCAGCAGGCAAAAAAGTAATTATCTGCATAAGTTCCTGTAACTATTGACTCTTTCCACTTCCTTATAGGCTTCACTAACATGAGTACATATTCTGCTTTATGTTATTGTTACCTTTTCAGGTGCTAATTTTCTGTGAAGAATCAAGTAAAGTTGCGAATATATTAAGTTTGTAAGACTGTATGCTTTCTTTGGTATGAAATGTTATAATGTACACCCTTGGACAACTCTCCATAACTTTCAGAATAATGTTTGCACATGCTTTGCCTGCTGTGTAAGTCAAGTGGTATTTAGATGATATCTCTGATGATGGCTTTTTAAAATATTTTAATAATGCAGTAGCTCATATTCAGAGCTGCTATATCAAGCAAGAACTGCCATGCACCTATTATCTCCATCTTAAGTCAAATTTTATTTGATTACATGAAGAGAGATAAGATGTCAGTTATGTGTTTAACATAAGTTTCGACTTCACAAACTGGTTTTGCAAGTTATCTTCCTGAAACACCATGAACACACCCAGTAAACACCCGCAGATGTAAACTTTGTCATTTTCTGTATTGAACTGAGTAGGCTTCAATAGAGAAACAAGTTTAGAAATCTAATTCATATCAGCTGACTTAAATATAAATGTTTATCTATACACATTTACACCCATGTGCATTGTCCAGATTTATCGCTAATAAAACACTAAACTAACTTTTAATAAGATAACATTCTTCATATATCAATAGAACTACGGTTATGGATGTTTCAATATTTCAACCGATTTAACAATAAAACGGTTTGTCGTCTCAGCCCAGCAAGATTTTCCAGTGGCTCTTTGTTGCTAGGGGAAGTGACGTCACCTCAATCCGCTGGATTACTGAGCTGTTGGAGCGAGCGTCTGTTGCAGCAGATACACAGAGTAAATGGTAGCTTCAGGGCCAGCAGAACCAGGAGGAAATCGTTCTCAAAATCCGCCTTCATCCTTTTTTAAATAGATTATTTTCAGGGTAAAAATTACTAGAGCATAAAGTTCGCACTTTACTCTTTTTAATAAGCCTAATATTTTGATATTTCCCGATTCGGAATGTTAGAAAACGACTGGTGAAAACTGGGTAGCTACTGTGAAGGGAATTAGCAAGCTAGCAGGCTGTATAAGGGGATTCTGGCTGGGAGAGACAGAAGAATAGACGGATAACAAAGAACGGATTTTCGTTGCTTTTATTAAACACTCCGAACATATATCACTTAAATTACTCCCGTTAAAGCTAGCTTCATCGCTAGCTTTGTTATTTAGCCATTTATCATGGAATTAAGAGTAGGAAACCGATACAGACTGGGAAGGAAAATTGGCTCTGGATCCTTTGGTGACATTTATTTGGGTAAGTAATTGTTCACTTTATTTTCTCATTTATTGAGAGAGTCGGTTTAATAAAGGTGCATACCGTATTTTGTTTTGAAACGCCAAATGGATTCCCAGTGTCCCTCAGTCAGCTGCTGTTGAAAGTCCTATTCAGTATAGCTTGAAAACCACCACTAGCCATCGCTATTTTAATAGGTAGCCAGCTAGTTTAACACGTTAGTTAACTGGAGATTAGTTTCAAGAGGCATTAGGTTCGTGTTTGTATGTAAATATATATTGTTACGAATATTACGTGGTATGAAGCTTTGAGTGAAAATACAGAAACAGGCCTTACCAGTAATTGTTTATGGACTACATATTATTAGAATTTATATAGTCAAGAACCTACACAACTGCTGTTTTTATAAGCATTTGTACTTTTACTATAAAGCAAACACTGAAGAGACTGTACGTCCCAGATCAGTTCAGACGTAATTGAGCTTTGCCATTCCCAAATACGCGTTCTGCGTTTTCTTTGCTGAACTGTCAGCTACATTTTAATGTGTCATTATGTTCATAATTTGTTTAAAATATGTGTTGTAGGAGTCTCACATGTGAAAGATGTTATTTGTAGTGGCTGAGTCCTGGCATATCCTGTTAAAGTCAGTCTTTTTGGCGAGTTTAGCTTCTATTTTGTGGCTTAAACATCTAATATTTTCAAGATCAAGGTGTCAGTGAACTTGTTGTTTTTTCCCTGTTAAAGACTTTGATACAGCTGTATGCATACTATGTTTTGTTATCTTACTGATTTGTCAGGTCTTGCAGGTCTGACAGAAGAGGAAGTGAAAAAAGTTTGTCACAAGTAAACACAGATGTAGCATTGGTATGGCATGCTGTCTGCAACTTTTGAGTTGTTTCTGCATGTTGCTAGAGGTCTTTAATTGTAAGAACCTTTATAAAAGGTCTGTTATGCTCGACTTGAACAAGTTGGCAAGTTCCCTTCGCATGCAAGTTTCAACTTAACTTCCACAGGTTCTTGTGAAAAGAACTGGTGATGTAATATTTGCTTTCGTCATTGGTTTTGGGGGCCTGAGGCAACTAGTATTGTTGTAGGCAGCTGCCTTTAATGTATCTTTCTCGTATGTTCTTACGTCACCACAGTGAAGTTATTAAAGTTATTATATATATGATCCTGGGCTTAGTACCAGTTTCTTTTGAAGCCTCCTGTGCAGGCCTTTATGGTTTGAATTGTGATGCAAAGTTTTTGCATTGCAATATGGGATGCATATGGTTTCTTGTGGTTTGATGGGCTTTGTGCTCTTGCTCAACTCCTTCGTTCTCGTTTCGCAGTTGGAGTTGTGTGCAATGATCTCATCGCTGGCCAGAGTTGTGTTTATTATCATACCTTCTCTGCAGTGCTTTGGTGGAGAAATACTCCACGCCTCCTCTCTGTACTTCTCTCCAGAAACGGCTTAAAAAACAACCACTGGTTCCAAAGCAAGATCCTAAATCTGAATAGATAAGCCGCCCAGTATGTTCTTGAGAAATTACCCAACACTTCTTTTTGTTTTTTGCAGAAGTCCATTGAAGTTTGCGGGCAAAGTAGGAAGAAGGATATTTGTGTGGCTGTTTACATAAAACTGGGCCCTTTGTTTTTGTTTGCTGGCATAATCAGTGCACCCTAGAGTTGGGTTACACATCTTATACATGTTGCTGTGGCATTATGGTCAACAGTAGAATCCAAGTGTGTGAATTACCAAGTGCCTAAATGTTGTTATGCAACAGTGGTGATTCAGCTGGTGTACTGGAAACAGCCATGTACTGTGTTCATGTACTCACTAAGGGGCTTATGTAAAGACTCCCAATATCCCCACACCTGGGAAGGCAGAGCCTGACAAACTCCAGCTGGGGCTGAAGGAGGCCAGACTGACCTGATCAACAACACGTGGTCTCTATACCAAGCCTCTTAAAAAGTACAGCACCAGCCTGCCTGTGTGAACTAGAGAAGGGGAAATACTCACAGAGCTCTCATGAAAACATGGGGCTGTTTTGTGGCTTGTTAAATCATGCAGCTGAGAGTGTTTTTAGTGGCACATTGTTTCCACTGTCTTCAATAAACAACAACTTCTAAATCGGTTATTGGAACTGTTATCGGAATTGTTTTGTTTTTTGGAAATTTATTTGAGCATGTAGGCCTACATTACCATTCAAAATTTTAGGGTCAGTGATATATGACTGACATATTACAAAAAAAGATAAATAAATGCCTTTTTTAAACATTATTCATCAAAGAATCCTAAGAAAATATAGATTTCCATAAACACATTTAGCAGCACAACTGTTTTCAACATTGATAATAATAAGAAATGTTTCTTGAGCAGCAAATTAGCATATTAGAATGATTTCTGAAGGATCTTGATCATGTGAGACTGAAGACTGGATTCAGGCTGCTGAAAATTCAGCTTTGACATCACAGGAATAAATTACATTTTAAAGTATATTTAGAAAATAATTATTTTAAATTGTAATAATAATTCACCATGTAAACAGTTTTTACTGTTTTTGATCTTGTAAATTTAGCCGTGGAGCACATATGAGACTTTCAAAAACTTTTACTTTTAAATGAAAATGTATATTTAGATTAGCTTTGCCATCATCTAATATCTATTTTTAAATGGTTGATTTGTGATCTTAGTGTTTTGTTTTTAGTTTTAGACAAAATAGTATAGAATTTTAAAACCAGCCATTTGTCGGTTATCGAGCATAGCAGGAAAATAATTGACTTATTGGAGTTGGTCTAAATGTGTTACTAGGTTTTCAACCATGTGAAACACTTTTTCCACGTGCTGTTTGATAGATGTGATTGTGGTTTAACACCCGGAGCTGTCATAAATCTCTTCTTAGACCCTCTTTTTGTGTAGTTGAACAGGTATTAGACCCACACAGCTTTAACATGCTGTTCTCTCATCTACCAGAGATGCTTATTTAGCAGATCTCTCGCTAATGAATTGAATCTCAACACTGCAACACAAGTATCCATCTGGCTCTGGACTGCACAAACCAACAAGCTTGTGGTCACGCAAAATGAATTTGAGCATATGCACATGAATGAGATGAGTGCAACCAATTTGTTCTCCAGACAGGCTCAGGCTGAACCCTCAATCCCTCTGGAGGGCCCTGGGCCTGGTGTGCGGGATGGGGGTTGAGAAATATGCCAGCTGCCTGCAGTGGGTGGGAGGGGGGGGCCTGACTTTTATTGATCTCCAAGATTACATCATGGAAGGCTTCCCCAGGAAATTATTGCACTTTTATCTTAAAGGGGGAACAATGAGCAGAGAGTGTTATGAAGGACCCAGATGAAAAAGCAGATGAAAAGGGAAGGCTCGAGAGCTCAAAATCATGTTTGATATGCAGTGAATGGAAAGTCACCAAGGGCGTTAAAGTCATTTGTGTCATTCGCTGTTGAGCCATGTGCATGTAGACAGCCGTGTTAAGGATGGGCTCTTGTAGTGTTTACTGATGTATTGAGTGGATGTGTCTGAACATGTTCCCTGTGCTGTCAGTAGGCTATAGGGGAAGAAGAACATTCTCTCTGCTAAATGTGCCCAGGCAAATCAAATTCCACTGTACATATCGTTGCAGTCTTTGATATTCGCCAGTAGTGGTGGTGTAACACGTTCATAGAGGCATGAAATGCAAAAAGATCAAGGGGAGATGCTTTACAGAGAAAAGCACAATATAAAACGTACCACTCACCATAGTCTTGACTGTCAAATGAAACAAGCAACTTAAATGTGTTTATAGGGGAAAATGGTTGAATGGATCCTTGTTTGTTTGCATGGGCCTAGCCAGGACTTTGATTGTTGTGATAAGCCTGATCAGGTATCTAAGCTTTGCTCGTGTTTAATAGTAATATTCCTCTAATGTATCTGATGTAGCTGTTTCTCTTTTCCTGTGAATGCACTCGTAATGCGAGGCTAAAAAAGGCAGGGCTATTGGAGCTCTGCAGCCTGGTCTCACTCGTGTGTGACAGGAAAATCTCGACATCCCCAACAATGGACTCATTTCAATTTAGATGGAAATGAGGTTGATGTGAGTAGCCGTGCACACTGACAAACAGCAGTAAATCCTGGCAGGAACCTTTTAAAATGCCCAAATCTCAGGCTGTGCTGGGATTTGCTCAGATTTTAAGCTCAGTTGGTGAACTTTTGAGGTTACATGTAGAAATGTGGCAGTTTGGAAGCTTGTGATGCCTCGACTTATTTGTGGTGTGCTGCTGCATACTAGGGTTGATAAAAGCCTTGTTGATTTGTTGTCATTGTTAAAATCGACATGAAATGAAAATTCACCTTATATTTTCTAAGTGTATGTTATTGATCTTATTGTGATTGATTTATCCTTGCATAATTGATGTCATAATTTTTAACCAAAATGTTGTGACTCAATCTTCCAGTGAAGCGACAGACTTCTGTCTGGTGACTAGGGGTGTGCGATATTGACCAAAAAAAAATCTCTATTTTCTGGGATTTTATCAATAACGATAATTAGATGATATTTTGCTGAGTGTGTTATTGTGCTGGTACCTTAAGGACTGCTGTGGACAGCTGACTCCTAACGTTTTTGATGTTCTTCATATTTTGTGTGGTGGTCAGTTCACACTGATAGAAATGTATCTTTTCCAATAAGTTTAAATTGATTTTTACATTTTATAGGCATTTTTATTTTTTTTTCTAAAAGTGTCCATTATCTTTTGAGTTAAATTCTTACATTTAATCAGTGAATTAGAATAAGACAAATTGGCTGTTACCAAGCAAATAAAATCAACACAGAAGCTGCTTCTGAAGTGGCATTTAGATGTATTTACACAATGTTTATTGCAAGACATGAATGCATTTAACCTGCAATTACAAATGCATAAATAATGTTTTGATATATTAAACATAAAACGTTGAATACTGATATTTGAAATGATTTAAAACATGAAAAATTCTTTAAATTTTTTTTTTTAAAAAGGTCAAAATGTGAACTTAAAACCGCCAATAGGTGGCAGCAAATCACTGTTAATAAATGAGTCATTGTGATTGAACTGATCATTTAAATGGTTGATTCATTCAGGAAGGAAACGCCATCATGTTGCTTAGAGAAGCAAAACAGTGCTGTGGCTGTGTTTGGAATTATTTTGTTGGTGAAATAGAGCAAAAACAGGCAATATGGTGTCTAAAACGTAAGTCTCTTAATTAACTTATTTATTGTACTGTTGTAAAAAATCAACATCACATTTGTAATCATGGTAATTTTTGGAGAAAAATGTCACTCTTCGTGTGAAATTGATTAACTATATGAAGTGGTATAAATATATACATTTTCTGCCCCCATGTCTTGAATTTTTGATAATTCAAAATGCATTTTAATAGACTGAATCATGCAGTGAAAGAACGCACTCTAAATGCGCACATGCGTGCACTCTGTAGGGGTGTTTTGAATGGTTTTTGCAAAATACTTGATAATGTCAAATCGCACATCGTTAAAACAACAATTACGATATTATCGCAGACGATATATATCGCACACCCCTACTGGTGACACATGCCAGACTTCTCCAATCATTTAGCTCCACCCCTGTAAAAATCGATTGCAAACTTGCTTTAAGTTTTGAGTGTAATGCCCAAAAATCCAATCAACAACTGGTGCATAGGACCAAGTGACTGATTTACATTTTTAATTTCTGATAATCCATTACACTCAGATGTATGTCATATTATGAAAGAAAAGATCTGGCGCTACTTCAGTTTCATTGCAGCTTCGCAAATGTTTTAAATGTTTATGGTATGTTTGGGCAAGACCTAACCTAATGTAAAAGTGAAATAGAAAGACAGTTTTGTTAGCCAAGTCAGCATAGCTTGTTGTTCTGTGAGGATTGTTTCAAGATCAACACGTTGCATTGTTTTTTTATCAGGATCTACAGTTCTGGAGTTTTTAGTAAATATACATTGTAAAAACATATGATATAATTCAGCCATAATATTTCTCGCCATGAAGTAGCCACAGAAGCTGGAATGGCGTTAAACACAAACATACAAACAATTTTCATTAGGATCATGTGTCTTTTTTTTTTTTCCCCCATGTCTTCTTGCCATGTTTAAGGCTTAAATGTGTTTTGTGCCAATTCCATGCTATTTTGATATGCACTGTCTAGCTCTTCTTGAATGTAAGGAAAGATACGAACAACCCCTTACGTATGTCTTGCACTCCCTTACGTGGTGTTTTTGCATACAGATTGTTTTGCAAATGAAACAAACACTTGTATTCTCTTGAGAATATTACATGTCTACCAGATTCATTTTCACTGATTCTTGTCATGATTTTGATCATGTTTCATAATTTCATTACAAAATACTTTTGATTTCGTAAGAGGTGATGAGTTGCCTATATTCATTGTCAGGTAGTGCAGATTTGAAGCTTTTAATTTGACACCTATTTTGTCAACTTAAATTTACGTCAAGTAAATTTAGTTAACCAATTAATCATCTGCTTCCATTAAGAAGGAAAACATGAAAGTATTAGTTTTGGTCTCAGCAAGCTGTTGGTTTACCAAAATCTTTCTACAGTCATATAAGGCAGTGGTTGCAGTAGATTTCGTGAGAAAATGAAACATGAGAAAACTCTGCTTTATTCAGAAGAATTTTCTCACGTACTGTACATTTGCAAAAAGAGCACAATCTGTTCTCCCACAGATATGTATTAAGGATTTCTTAAATATTGAAGTAGTGGATGTGCAGAGCATTTGGAACATTACTGTTTTTGATAGTTTGTCTCTCTGTAGCTTTCCAGCTGTGAGAGCTGTTGATCCTTCATGCATTTTATTGACCCACCATGTATATTTGATCATCTGTAATGTGTAGCTTCATTAAGCTGATTGTGTTGGGCAGCTCATGCATTAGCAGCTTTGGCCAGTTCATTTTATTTTCAGGAGCAGTGTTGAAGAGCACTAGAGTATTGACAGTTATTGATTGTTATACCACTCTTTTATGTGGCAGTACCCACAGGGTGGGTTTTTGGTTTCAGGGACTGTGGGAAATCCACTACAGCTGTGATTGAAAAGGGTCACGATTGCCAAAGTCGTATTGTGTGGGCCTGTCTAAGCAGTCGGCCTGTTTAGCTTGCTTGCCTTTTTCCACGACCCATGACAGGTGATGGCTTTGTAGAGTGTCTTGTGAAGCTGGTACTACTTGTGCCTCTTAGAGTGTCTTTTCAAAGTGGAAATAGATCATGGTAATTCAGGAAGAGCAGTGGCTGGAAATATATAGATGTGTGTGGATGAGTTGCAACAGGAGAGTACCAGATCCAGCTCCAGTGTGGCATGGTCCTGGTATAGCACTTGTATAACATGTAAAAATAAACAGCTTGCCCATCTAAAATTTAAACCACATTTAATGAATTATTTCTAGAGGAATGTCTTGGCACAGGATCTGATGTGTGCAGTATTTACACTACTTGCACTGTTTTCACACTTGAAAAGTTGTTAGATGTAAATTCTGCACATACTCTTGGTTCTTGTATCCTGTGATATGCTTGATATAAATTAACTTCTTGGTACCAAAATGTATTTACGGTTAGCTGCTGTGACATAGCAATTGTTCCTACCATTCTGATAAATGTAACTCTATGATTCATGTTACTGAAAGTCTTCGTAGGTGAGCATTACACGTCATATTCACTCTGTCTATTGTGGAGGAGCATTTAACAGTGAGATTGGTCATCAAACAAGCTGATTTTACACTCACCACCACCCTTTTAATAAGCTGAAGACAATTTACGTTCCCCATAATAGCTTTATGGCTATTGTATTATATGTAGGGCCCTATGATTTCCGCGATGCAGAAAACGCGGACGGAATCGCGGAATCCAGTCATAAAAACGGAATTTACAGATTAACGCGGAATGTCACGGAATTTGTCAAAGTTTGGATGAATTAATCAAAAGTAGGTCATTACACTTAAATCAAATCGCGATATGGACTAGTATCTGTAAATATTAAGCCGCAAAAGTCGATTTAAATATGAATCCTGCATGTTCTGCGCATCTCTGTATGAATGGAGCAGACGCGCGGTTTTGTTTACTATACACAGTGCGCGTGGCGCTTGCGGTCATTTCAGCGTCTGCCATCTCAATGAGGACATACATACATGAACAATATCTCCAGAACTGATCTGAGAGTCACTTCACGAGCATTTTACAATTTCATTTGAGTAAAACTAGCATCATATCATATACACACAGAACTTTAAAGGTATTCACGGCAACCTGTCAAAATAAAAGTTCGGTTTAACTTTTTAAAGACATTGTGCCAGAAATAGGCTATATTACTATTATTTAGTAGAATGTACGTAATACTACTAGTAGTACTTACTACTACTGTTAAAAAAATTATAAAACTTTATTTTTTTTAAAGAAATAATCACAAAATATTTTAATTTTAATAGTAAATCTCCTTTATTTGCCAAAAATGTAAATGTTTCATTTTCATTGATTAAAACATAATTTAAATCAATGTTTTATGCCTTCATCTGATAACCAGAAAAATTTAAATACACAACACAGAATTTCTGAGGGGGGGGGGACATTTCATAAGGCTACTGTAAGAATAAATAAAAATTGTTTGTATGCATTCAAATCATTAGACATGCTAAAACACAGAATTTGGTAACAATAAAACATAAGGTGAGGAAAAAAATAAAACATTTCATACGGCCCTAAATGTCATTTTTGTTACACTTTTAATAAATTAATGTTAAATTGCATAAGTTTCAAGATTTTAATTAATTAGACATGCTTTTTGATTCATAACATTTAATTTAACAATTATAAAAAGAGTCCAGAAAAATTAAAACGGAAAAAAACGGAATCCAGAAAAATTAAAACGGAAAAAACAGAATTTAGAAAAAAATAAAATGGAATTTGGGAAAAAATAAAACGGATTTCATAGGGCCCTATATATGGCCTTTTGTTTACAAGGCAGTTTCTGTGCTGCTAGTGTCATCTAGCAGAACCACAAAAATGATCAAACAAACTTTTTAAATGTCCTTTCGCACGTCACTCTTCGCCCAACTCAAACATGACAAACGCAACTCTTACGGGTCAATAAATGTGAAGGCATATCTCAACAGGTAAAAGTAGGCTACTTTCAATAAAAAGTCCAACATTTTAGGAATACTTAGCTTGATGTTTAGCTTACCTGTCGAGAAGAAACGCTGTAAGTTCATCATATTGATTGAAACCCAAACATTCCATCAAATTCCTGCATCTTGTGAAAGCACTCCCATACTGTTAAAAAAAAAAAAAATCCGTATAATTTACGCTAAAAAAATGGCAGCTGTGGTTGCCAGAATTTTACCGTAAAAAATACAGTAGCAAAGTTTTAGGGTTTACAGATTTAACTTAAACTTATAATGAAAGACCGTATTTCTTTAATTGATGTAATGTTAATATACCAAAATAGGGAAGTTCTGAAATCTGTTTTGTACCTACACTGATAACCATCAAAATCAGGTGATGTCATTAAAGTCACATGATGAACCAAAGCTCACCACAAGCAGCTTTTCCGCAAGCTGAGAAGGCCAATACTAATATATATAAATGTATATAGAAGGTGCACAATGTCAATCACACAAACACTAAATGCCATCATGGTGAGACTCATTAAACTTAAAAATGCATTAAACATTAATGTAACAACATTATATGTAACATACAACCCTAATAAACATAACTGATAAGAAAACAGTTATTTCAAAGAAAAAAACATCAAATTTGAAATGCAGTGCAGGGAATTATGGGAATGTCAATTTACGTTTTTTCCCTGTAAATTTTACATTCTTTTTCACTTCCAAAAACGGTATTTTCCTGTAAAATTGTCAGAAATGTCTATTACAGTTTTTCACTGTATAGGCTATAGTAGGGCAACTTACCGTTAACCATTTAACAGGTTTATACTGTAGCATTTTCACTGTTTTTTACCATTAAAAATCACTGTCCTTTTTTACAGTGCAGTGTTTAACAATTGTTTTGACCTATTGTCTTTCTCTGTAAGTTTTTGCATTTTGGCCTGCACTTATTAATAGGGGTGGAAATCTTTCAGTACCTCACAATTCGATTCATATCGATTCTTGGGGTCATGATTTGATAAATTGATTCACGATTTTTCATCACGATTCATGATTTTTCATCCAATGTTTTGTGCACACTGGACGTCAAATGCACCAGTATTTTGATACAAAAACACACCAGTCTATAGAATGGGTAGTCCTGACTCAAGAAACCAGTGTTTCCTGTTAACTATTAACTTCCTAATAAATCAAAAATATTTTACACTTCCCATTAGGGATGTGCCTGCCCTTACGAAAAATGACCATGGTTTTACTACAAATAAAACCAAAAAACCATGGTTACTATAGTAAAACCATGGTAACCACAAATTAACCATGATTTTGCTACACTAAACATAGTTTAAACATGATGATATTTCTAATAAAACTGTGGTTATACAAATGGTATTCAATAGGCCAAAAAAAACATGGTTACACATTTACTATAGTAAAACTATGTTTAATATTCATATCCAAATAAGTACCGTGTTCGGAAAGGAAATGACATGTACTACCCCTAAAGTGAATAAATCGAGACAAACCGAGAAAAATATATTTCAATGCTTTCTCTCGCAATTCTATTGTTGGGTAATACTGTATATAAATTGCGGCCATCAGGAAGCCGTGATTAATATGTGGGGCATTGAAAGCGTATTTGATCACTTTTTACTTTCACTTTCGAGATTCACGATCACGCGTATTTTGTGTATACTGCGGAGCGGCAGTACTTTTTTACAAGATTAGATGTTTGTGAGTGGTGCTCAAATCATTTGCCATAGTCCTGTCAGTCATCTCTTCTCTGTCAATCAACAGGCAGCCGCTAGCAAGCGGCTAACCATGTCCCTTTAGTGGCTCCATAGAATGCTTTATTCATTTTCTGTGCCTTTCTGAATACGGATTCACTATTCCGGGCACATCCCTACTTCACAAAAGATCAATAATTAATATTATATTTTTCCGAAGCACTTGCCCTCGCTGAAAATGGGGCAGGATGTATTTGTTTTTCCTTCTCCATTGCTGTTGGTGTTTTGTTCCGACAACATCATGCTATTATTATTATATTAACTAGAAGATTAATTTTTATTGATGTGAATTATTAGAAGACTTAAGTGCGATTCATATGTTAATCGATTTTTTCCCCCGCGCCTATTTATTAAGAGTAAATATTTTGTAAAACGAAGAAAATGACAGCACCTTTCAGCCTGTCACAATCATGCAAACATTAAATATTTAAACATACAATAGTAGTTCTTTACTGTACTACTTTTCTATTGTGTATTTCTATGTAAAAATGCACTAGACAGACGTGCTATTTCACTTGTATTTCGCACATTAAGTCCCCTTCTTTAAAAAAGTTCAATTTGCGTCTAGTTTTACTTGATTTTAGGAAAGTAGTCATATGCATTACATTCGAATGTGTGTAAATAAACAGTGTTGCTCTTCATTTTGAAACACGCAGCTCTTAGGCCCAAACCCAATTCTATTTTATACCCCTAACCCTACGCCTTCCCCTTCCCCTTGTCCCTTGAAACAGAGTGTCAAGGGGTAGGGGTGAAAATATTCCCCTAAGTAATGGGACACCACTACTATACTGTTACACGTCATCATACGTCATCTAGCTCCTACAATACACACACCTTTACTGGTGTGCATTAGAGCCTTTAATTACAGTTCTATATTAATGCGCTGCTTACTGACACACGCACACACACAAATCGGACATCGCGCAGCTCACACATCCAGGAGAAAAGAAACTTGTCAACGCTGCCTCACGACTTTTATTAATAACATAGTTTAAATACTGAATCGCTACATTATATTTTCCAGCAATGAGAGGATAAAATCGTTGTTTTCGAAGTAAACTCACTCAACGCACGTACAGTAGTACACGCAACTTTCATCTCTTGCTCTCTCAAATTGGCCATATTTGAGAAAAAAAGTTTAGCGATTTCTAATTATTGGGGGGGACTAGTCACTCTCAATGGTTATTGCCCTGCTCAGACGTGAAACTGTCGTGGCACTATCGTGCAGTCAAATTTTAGTGGTTTTTTTTTTTTTGCAAACATTTCTTTGAATAACATGACCGTAAATATGAACACACGATTGAATGTAACAAAATTATGATTTTTCATTAAATCTTTATTAATGCCAAAAGTGCTTACATTTATGGTTACTTTTGTTCACTTGAGCAGCCATTGCCGCTGTAGCTGGTGTATGCTGAGATAATTCTCATACCCCTTTTTTTGAAGTGTGGTCCCGAAAAATCTGCGTTTGAAGAGTTATCTGGCCCTTCCCCCTACCCCTCCAACCAAAAGAGAATCGAGACACCCCTACCCCTTCATGAAAGGGGAAGGGCTAGGGGTAGAAATGGGATTGGGCCTTATTCAATCAAATTGCAGCCTTTGCAATTTAATGATCACACATCATGATTTAAATTTTATTTCAATTTTTTCAATTTTTCAGCTCTGTTTTATTATACAACATAGTACAATTCATATCAGTCAGTTTATTTGTTGCTTTACAGTAGACCACCTGCATCTTGACATTAGTGGTTAGTTGGTTTTAGGGGTCACTGCAGAACTGATTTTTCCATTCTAGAACCACATTTCCGGTGGAAATGGTATTAGATTGGGTGCCGGTACCCTGTCAGTGGAAAAGGGGTTTATGACAGTATATTACAGAGTAAGACTGGTCTGCTGTCTGGAGGCTGGAAGAGCAGTATTGGGATCAACTGGGTTCAGTAAGAGAGGGAGGAAATTTCACTGTGTCTGTGTGTGTGTGTTTTTATTTATTTATTTTTTTTTTTTAAACCAACTCATTCATCCTGCTTTTCATGTCACATCCCTCAGGCATAACACATAGCATAGTCCTTGGGAATGCCACAGTCTTGTCTTTCTCCTTATCAGTTTCATTGGGTGTCTATTGCAGCAGATGACTGTAGGTGAATTTCAACATCCTCTGCTCAGGATGTGGAGTTGAGGCAGATGGTGGGCCGGAAAGGAGGTGGTATAGCAATACGCGTAGATAATTGTGCCCACTCCCTCATGCTGAAAAGCTGCATGCATGAGTCAACCTTAGACATGTAGAATGTTTTTTAATCATAGTGGGCCTGCATATTCATTATTTTTTTGGTTATATTTAATTGTGTCCCAATGACTCATAATGCACTGGAAGCTAAAGCATATTTAGACACTGCAAAGCCTCTCTAGTTGAGTGGATTTATTGTTCTCATGCTCATGTATGCGTGTATTATACGTCACAGGTACATGAGCAAATATTTTTTGTTAAGGCTCCCTACTTTAGACACATCAAGTAATTTGGTTGTTTCTCCATCCACTATCAGTCTTTCGCTTTTCTCTTTGGTTATCATATTTTGGTGTTACTGACTTCCATCTCCCCTCTTTTCTGATTTTTCCAGGCACAGACATCTCAGTGGGGGAAGAAGTAGCCATTAAGCTAGAATGTGTGAAAACGAAGCACCCACAGCTCCACATCGAGAGCAAGATCTACAAGATGATGCAAGGAGGCGGTACGTGTTTCCACACTCAATCAACAGCTCCTTGTGGTCTCCATCCGGCTTTTCCATTAACACAGAGCTATGAGTCACACATACACACCTCACACTGCTGCCACATACATAAGAGCCTGTATACTATTTACTGTGTAATATTTAATATGAACAGTTAGTGTTAAGTTGCTACTTTTTTGAAAATTGAAAGAATTTGGCATGGTATTGAAAGACCGTTTGACTACCATTTTAATCATATTTTGAAATTTTTGAAGCAGCTCAACATAAAGGAAATATAAAAATAACAAACCACTATTCAAAAGATTGGGGTTGGTAATTTGTTAAATATATTTGAAAGAAGCCTTTTATGCTCACCTAAGGCTGCATTTATTTGATCAAAAATACAGTTAAAACTGTATTATTGTGAAATATTTTTAGAATTTAAAATAACTTTTCTATTTTTATTCCTCTGCCAGCAAAGCTGAATTTTCAGCAGCCATTACTCCAGTCTTTTGTGTCACACCCTTTGGGAATCACTCTAATATGCTGATTGGTGCTGTTTTGTTATTATTAACCTTGAAAACAGTTGTGCCGCTTAATATGTTTGTGGAAACCATGGTACTGGTTTTTCAGGATAGAAAGTTCAAAACAACTGCATTTATTTGAAAAATAATTATTTTGATGAATACAACTGTTCATTTCTTTTAAATTAATAAAAAAATCTTACTGGTCCAAAACTTCTAAATGTTAGTGTAGATAACAATTGGTCATTTTGTGCTTGAGCCAGTGGAAATTTAAAGCAGGAACTACTGGATATCCTTCCTGTTGATCCATGGTTAGTAATGTTAGCCTCTAAAAGCGCCTATGAATTATGACCATTTTATGTTGAGCTACTGATGAGCTACTGAGTAATTTGTTTGAGGTAAGGTGTAGTTCACAGGATCTCTATTTCTTAGATGGTGTTATAGAATACTGTAGCAACCGTGGGCGGCAAACCAATCGTGACCAGTTCCCCTCACATCATCAGTCAGTGAGTCAACACATCCTTCTCCAACGAGAGTGGCATTATCAGATCTCCAACTACTCACAGCGTTCTGTCACCACCGTAAATCGTCTTCTCATTGGCCTTGCAAGGATGTAAAGGAAGTAGGCAATTTATATCCTCAGCATTGTTATCGTCCAGTAATCAGTCACAAAATCAGGTTTTTGTTGCAATTTTGATTCTGTTGTAATGTATGGTGATGGTTTATGAATATACATGAGGTGCCTGAAGGATGCGTCCCCCTAACGGCCCCAGCTGGGTTTGGCCCCGATTGCTTTTAACCTAGATAGATGTATGACAATCCTGTCAGGGGTATTTTATGGTGCCAGCAGCAAAAGAGTGTCGTCTATGGCACTTGCTTTCAAACACGCTTTAGTCTGTCCGCTCGCTCCCAGCATGACTGAGCATGCATGACGTTCGCTCTGCGGTGGCCAAACGTTGCGATGGCATCCGTGCCACGACAGACTGACATTGTGAGTGAGCCTCCCTCTCAGCGCTTGTGCTCTCTATGATCACATGGACCCCGGGCCAGATGGTGCGTGCGGGGGGGAGTGGGTTTGGGGGGAGGGGCTGGCCCTGTGCATTCCGTCTCCTAACTGGGTCTCTTGCACCACTCGCAGCCTTATTTAGCACAGCGTGAACAAGCATACGCTGTGATAACTGTATTTCGAGAAAGATGTGGGTACCTGCATGTATGTGTGCAAGCGTGTACATGCATGTTGTAGGTAGAAAGGAAACCTTAAATGTTATTTCTTTTTGTATGTTATCATTTCTGCTTGTTTTAGCACCACGGTTACAGTTTTTTCGATTCCATACATGGAGAAGCACAAGGCTTGGCATTTTTCTATTTTAATTCCTATTAATATAGACCATGTCGGAGCTGTCCTGATGTGAGAATGGAAATGCGTGCTGGACGATTCAGACCAGGGGATATATTTAACCCCCTGAGTTTGCGCAGGAATAGCTGACCTGGAGGATGTTTTCTGGAAAGTGCTGAACAGCAAAAGCTCTGTGTTGTTGAAGGCAGCGGCCAGGCTCAGGGTGCACTCGTCCGTAGACATGACAGCAGCTGCTGAGAGATCTCTGACCTACCAGAACTCTGCTGAACACTCTGTCTCTTCCTCTCCTCGATAATCCTGGAAAAATCTTTAAAAAAAAAAAAGCTTAGACTTGACTAGACTATCTGTTGATCTAAAAGAGTGGTGTTCAAGAAACCTGTTTGAAAACAGTGATAATACTGTAAAATATGTGCCAGTAAATTTACAGTGTAATCAATACGTGCATAGGGGAAAAAAAATATCCAGGTCTAAATTCAAGACAAAAAAGGATAAATCCTGTACACTGTCCTGACTTGTATCAAAATATAAATTTATTCGCTCACACAATTTTAAGATATTTAAATTACTGAAATCTGCTTTGTACCATAGACGTTACTGATAACAACCTTGATATGGGTGGGGAAATAGAAAGCCACATGATTAATCAGTTAATCGTAAGTGGCCTGTCTATAAAACATGGCCAGTTCTCATATTCAAACACACAAAGATCAGATGCCTGGCAATACAGTGTAACACATAAACATTAACAGAAAATGTAAACACGCTAATATACATTATTCAAAAATAAGGAGAGCCAAAACTTTTTAAATAACTTCAGAGAATGTCCTTTTCATCATAAATTATACAGTAATTCATAGTATTTACCTGCAAAAACCATAAAGAATTATACTGTAAAGTGTAATGTTAACCCAAGTTACATAAAAAAAAAATAGTATTTTACTATCTCATTTAGCATTTTTAACATGTATTTTAACAGTTACTTACATAAATTACTCAAATTGAGAAGGGTTCACTCCAACCTCATGTTAATTGACCATTTGAATTTGAAGTGAAACCCAATGCAGCATTCTATGAAACTTAGTTTAGTTTTCACTTTATGATTGCAGCTATAAATGAGCATTTTGTTGAAGCTGGTAGCTATAATTGAATCACATTAACTGGAGGATTATGTGTATTCAGCATCCATTGTATCAGTACAAATTCAAATTATATTATAGTGTTGTGACAGCTGCCTTTCCTGGTTCACGTGTGGCTGAATGGTAAGAGGGGGCAGGAAAAAGCCCTTGAAGTGATCTAATTGGGTATCAGCTGTCTTTCCCTGACAGCCCATATCTTTTCGTGCATCACTTCAAGGTCATCCTAGAGATGGTTTATGCTTTATGGCTGATGAGTTAGAGCCCTTTCTGAGGGTGACCAACCAGGGCTGCTGGTTTACTTAAGCTGAAACTCTGCTTGGGTTTTATCACATCACTGTCTTCCTGAAACAAACGGGCTCCCAACCCCCCAACTATTATGTTGTAGGTCACCTTCAGTTTCTGTCTGTCAGTCCTTCAAAGATACAAATACGTATTAGTCAAACTTTCCCCTCTATTCTGTAATTTAAACTTTCAAGATCCTTTTGGTTGGCAAACATTTCCTTCATAAACCAAATTCCCTTTTACAAGAAAAAAAAGTCATCTGTACTAATGGTAGTTGTTTCTTTTACAGTCGGTATCCCAACAATCAAATGGTGTGGAGCAGAGGGAGATTACAATGTGATGGTGATGGAGCTGCTGGGACCCAGTTTGGAGGATCTCTTCAACTTCTGTTCTCGCAAGTTTAGCCTAAAGACTGTTCTTCTGCTGGCTGACCAGATGGTAAGGCTTGTAGACATGATCACTGTAACCTTTGTCCTCTCCACCCTACCCGTCTCTTGTTATAGGACACCCAAAATGGGATAATGACTCCAGGATGTGGTGTTTTACTGTCATCCTTTCAGCTGTTTTACTTAGACAACCAGTGTCATTTTTCCCTTGTGTTTGACTGAGAATTAAGTGCCAAGAGACATTGTGAAAGGAGGCATAATGTGAAAGGACTGCTTGTTCAGCGGTTGTCATGCCCTCGTTGCTTTATTTGAATTGGTGTGTTAGGTTTGCATGGAGTCATTCGACCTGCTGAACCTGTCTTCTGTTCTGTCTTCAGATCAGCCGTATCGAATACATACACTCCAAGAACTTCATCCACCGAGATGTCAAGCCCGACAACTTCCTTATGGGCCTGGGGAAGAAGGGCAACCTTGTTTACATCATTGACTTTGGCCTGGCCAAGAAGTACAGAGATGCTCGCACCCACCAGCACATCCCTTATCGCGAGAACAAGAACTTGACTGGCACTGCTCGCTACGCTTCCATCAACACCCATTTGGGCATAGGTACCCTGACACGTCTTTTGAATAAACTTATTATATCATCATATTGAAACCTCTAGTACTTTCAGACCTGACCTGTCATCACCCTAACATTTACAATTCAGCCACTTCACCTGTTATAGTCTGGCCATCGTAATGACATAGTGTTTTATCGTCGGTGTTTTCTTTCACAGAGCAATCCAGACGAGATGACTTGGAGTCTCTTGGCTATGTGCTCATGTACTTCAACCTGGGCTCTCTGCCATGGCAGGGTCTGAAGGCTGCCACAAAGAGACAGAAGTATGAGCGAATCAGCGAGAAGAAAATGTCCACTCCTATTGAAGTCCTGTGCAAAGGATACCCATGTAAGCTTACTGCTTATACATATAAGGCATTTTTAAGTAGCCAGTAGACTTAAGCTACATTATGTCACAGTCATGTACTGTAACCTGCTTGCTAGAAGAGAGCATTTGATTGGACCTTTCAGTCAGATCAATCTATCTATCTAAATTCAGCAACAGGAATAAATTACATTTTAAAATATAGTTAATTAGGAAACATTTGAAAATATTACAATTGTAATAATATTTCAATATTACTTTTTTACTGTTTTTGATCAAATAAATGCAGCCTTAGTGAGCGTATGAGACTTCTTTTAAGACCATGAAAAATCTTACTAACCCTAAACTTTTAAAAAGTTGTGCAGATTACTTCAAATGCGACCAAATTGACTGAAAGCCACAAAGCGAAATTTAATTGCATTTGCCTTTTGTTTGTTTCTAGCTGAGTTTGCCACATACCTCAACTTTTGCCGCTCCCTTCGCTTCGACGACAAGCCCGACTACTCTTACCTGAGACAGCTCTTCAGGAACCTTTTCCACAGACAAGGCTTTTCGTACGACTATGTGTTTGACTGGAATATGCTCAAATTTGTGAGTGACATATGGGTTGTCTTTGCATGGACGCTGTATGATGTTTGGTGGTCTATTAAAGATTTCATGCTTCATTTGTAATGTGTTGTGCTGTTCAGGGTGCGAACAGAGCCGCAGAAGATCCGGAGAGAGAGCGGAGGGATCGAGAAGAAAGATTGCGACATGGGCGGAATCCTGCTGCCCGTGGCATGATGCCTTCCGGCTCAGGTAGACCCAGAGGAACGCAAGAAGTAGCACCTCCCACACCCCTTACGCCAACCTCACACACGGGTAAGACGTCCACTGCTGCCTGCCGGTTGCTTGTTTTTAACTCCAGTAAAATCAGACAACATGTTTCTGATGCAAACATCTGAGGATCTTTTTTTATTTGTACATGAGGATTATGGGTTAGCACAAGGGTTTTCTTTCTCTTCACTGCTTCAGATCAAGACAGATTTGTATTCATCAGCTACTTTTTTTCCCCTGCCTTTTGTTGTCATCTTAGCTGACAGGAAGTGGTTAAAGGGTTGCAAGCTACTATGCTCAGCAGGATGTTTGCTAGACATGACTTAAATTTACTAGCGCTTCCTTTATCGAAGGGTGGAGGTTCACAGACAGAGACATTTCTACAAGAAAGACACTTAAACAGTGACCCTGCACTGGTCTTGAAGTGTATGGCCTCAATTAGCAGAGCCTCAAGGAGTCGAGCGCAAAGACTCATAAACCAACCATATGTCACCTCTACTGGAGTCCCAGTAAACTTCAGTTTCTTTAATTCAAATTATTCTCTGTGAAGCCCAAAGTTCAATGCAGTTTTTTCCAGTTTGGTGTAATTACTTTGTGGTTCAGACGTTGGAAAACAGAAGGATTTTTGTTTAGGTGGACACGACCCAATGTGTGGTGTCAGTGTCCTTTTTTTTTTGTCGTTTTTTTTTCCCATTTTCCATTTTCCATGCTTTAGATGACACGTGTCTTCCTTCCTTTGTCTTTTTGCCAGGAATGGAGCGAGAGAGGAAGGTCAGTATGAGATTGCACCGCGGAGCGCCTGTCAACATTTCCTCCTCTGATCTAACTGGCCGACAGGACACCTCACGCATGTCCACATCACAGGTACCGATGTTATGAGATGAAATATTCTGCATTTTTGCCCACTGTTGCCTGTGTGTTTGGCAGCATTGTCAGTCTCTGGCCTCAGCTCCACTGCTCTTAAATGACCCTTTCTTTATTTCCAGTCAAGTCTGACCACAAAAGAGATCACTTTGGTTAGAAAACCTTTATAAACAAACTCCTCCACAGTTGCTTTCCAGCAGAGAGACAAAGGAAATGATGATAGAGAGTGATAGCCATGACAGAGTGCTCGGATGGAGCTTGTGTCTGCTGTGGCCTGGCATGATATGTAGCCGATGTCATGGTTTACAGGGCTGTTAGCATACCATTATAAAAGCACTCTGCTCTGAGAGGTGTTTTTGGGCTACACATGCTGTATAGCTTATCTTTAAATTTGTGTTCAATAGTGAAATGGACAGTATGTGAATAAATGCACAAAAACAGTAAATAACTTGGTCATTTTACTCTGGTAAATACCTTAGTAGGAAATAGAAATGTTTCTTCATTCACTTTGTACTCAATTTTATTAATGATGTTGTTGTTATTATTTTTTCATATATAAATGGCTCTTTCAAGACTAGCATATATA
>JAFVLL020025355.1:0-41808 GCA_021397915.2 Tor tambroides | reverse complement strand
GAAAATAAAAGTATTGGGTAGGGTTAGGGTAGGTGTAGGGAGGGCTTTATTGTCCCAATAAGGTGGCATCCATTTAATAATTTGAATTAAAACTAATTTACACTCAATACGTTATTACTGCTACTGTTTTATAATGTACTACGATACTGAGGTGCAGATAATTGCCACTATTTGCAATAAGTAGTATAAATAGCAGAAAACCTTGCTAGTGTAAATAGCATCTATTGCTAAGAAAACATGCTATTTGCACTTAGTGTAAATAGCATCTAATTGCTATTTACACTTAGTGCAAATAGCCGCTGCCATAAAATAAACCTTATTGACCCCAAACTTCATATCCCTTTTTTTTTTTTTTTTTTTTTTAAGTATAATTTTTTTTTTTTTTCTATTTTATTATTCAAAGGTTACAATAATGTCCACTGTGCCATCGGCCCATTAGGTCAGTGGGCTTTGGGAAATATTGGGAAAAGATTTATCCTTACGTTTCAGCTCTGGACAGAAGTTCTTGTGGGGGTTGCGGGCTTTCTTCTTCTGCTTGTTCTTGGAGAGCGAGTCGTTGGGTCCATCACTGTCCTCCAGCGCCCTCTTTACACTCACAGCTTTGGTTTCTGATGCTTTCTGCCCATTTTCAGTGTTTGGATCCTTGGGCCTGCATAATATACCAGGTTCACAATCATGTTCCAATGTTATATTCAATCTAGTTTGTCTATCATGGACAGAAATGATTTCTTTGGCCCATTCAGTAAGTGTCAAAGATTATGACTGATATTACAGTGTTTTGCTGAGACCACAGAAATACTATAATTGTGAAAGTTTCTTCGTTCACACAAGACCCAATCAGAAAACATGTCCTCACGGTGGTCTGACGTAGGGTTGACAGATCCAGTGAGGGAAGGGAAGTCCAGTCCGAGTCCACTCTGATTCATCTTTAGCCATCTCCTCCTGTAACAGTAAAATTAAAATCTCTCAAACTCTGTCATAAGCTCAGTAAATATTTCTATCTGAATAAAGTTGGACGATGATGAATTTGTAATCAACAAAGTTCCTTTACCTGGCAACGTTGTTTCAGCTGTCTGTTGACCTCTGCAATCCCAGCTACGTTTTTCGCTTTGGCCAGCTCCTCCCTCAGGTCTTGATGTATCTGTAAGCTGTTGTAATAAAAAGACACACTTATTATTATAATACAATTCACCAGTCATCATCTTCCTGTTTGGGGTCGGCAAGATTTTTAAATGTTTTTGAAAAAAGTCTTTATGCTCAACAAGGCTGCATTAAAAACAGTAATAATGTAAAAAAAAAAAAATTTTCCACTGTACTACATTTTACAGAGTAAATTATTCCACTGATGTCAAAGCTGAATTTTCAGTTGCTATTACTTCAGTCCTCAGTGTCACATATGACAGAAAGAAACCTTTCTTAATATCAATGTTGAAAACAGTTGTACTGCTTAATATTTCTGTGAAAACTGTGATACATTTTTTTTTCTGGATTTCTTGATTCATATAAAGTTCAGAAAAACAGCATAATGTAACTTAACTATGTTTACTGTCACTTTTAACCAACTGCATGAGCCCTTGCTGAATAAAAGTATTAATATCTTAAAATCTTACTAACCCCAAACTTTGGAATGATAGTATTTAATGAATTCTCTCAATTAATGAAGTGACTACAATCTCAAGCGAAATATCAGTGTCAAGTATCAAATGTGAAGGAACTTGCGTGTGGTGCCACAGTTTGAAGATGTGAGCACGGATGTAAGACAGACTGCAGGGTGGGTGTTTCTCCACAACCTCCAGGTACTCCTCAGCCATCTCCCACACAGGTGGACTACAGCCTTCAAACAGAGCAGGATTGTGGAGATTCCCTTCTGTAAATATGAGTTCATATTTTTCTATTACTGCATTAAGAAATATCAAAGTGTGAGCCTTTCTGTACAAGCATGTTTATGAATCTTGTCTTTATATGCATTACCTGCACTCATGACACCTTGTACTCCAGTCTCTTCTATGCAGCGCTGAACATCACTCAGGTGCTGGATGTTTCCATTGGCGAAAACGGGAATGTTTACAGCCTCCCTACACAAATACAATGAAGGTACCCCATCAGGACAAAACACTAAGAACAGTCAGCAGCAGTAGCAAGTGTTGCATCTCTTACTGTACAGCTTTGATGTGCTTCCAACTTGCAATGCCAGTCAAAGCCCCCTTTTGATCTTTAGTTCTCCCATGAACTGTGAGGAGCTGTAAAAAAATGTTAAAGATACTAAACCATCAGCAGCTGGTTTAAGAAAATATTAATCGCATTAGATTACCTCAAATCTCAATGTAGTGGTTACAGCTGGTATAACAAACATTTACAGATCAATTACAGGTTGGAGAGACGTAAGCCTCACTCCCTCACATGGGCTCCTGAGAAAGGTGCTTAATCCCAGGTTGCTCCACGTGCACTTTAGATAAAAGTATCTGCTATATGATAAGCAAGGGGAACACTTTACCTGGCATCCAGCCTTTTCCAGCATTTTGGCATACTTCACGGTTTTCTCAATCTCTGGGAAGACCCGGATTTTGCAAGTAATGGGCACGGTGAGTTTCTCATTGGCCAGTTTAACTGTAAACGACAGCACCTGAATAAGACACATTCTCTACACGCTTCACATCTGCACTGAGCTATTAAAATAAGACAACTTACTCATTTTCTCAAGAAGGTCCCACTCATCTTGAAGAAACGCACCATAATGGCCTAGGAGAGAATTTATAAATGAGCCATAATGGGGAAACAGGGACGCATTTTGATAAAATTTGAGATTTCAGTGAATACATGAAGCAAATATGTGACCCCCGGTCCACAAAACCAGTCTTAAGTCGCTGGGGTATATTTGTAGCAATAGCCAAAAATACATTGTATGGGTCAAAATGATCCATTTTTCTTTTATGCCAAAAATCATTAGGATATTAAGTAAAGATCATGTTCCATGAATATATTTTGTAAATTTCCTACTGTAAATAACTTATTTTTTGATCAGTAATATGCATTGCTAAGAACTTCATTTGGACAACTTTAAAGGTGATTTTTTCTCAATATTTAGTTTTTTTTTTTTTTTTGCAACCTCAGATTCCAGATTTTCAAATAGTTGTATCTCAGCCAAATATTGTCTGATCCTAACAAACCATACATCAGTGGAAAGCTTATTTATTCTTTCAAATGAGGTATAAATCTCAATTTTGAAAAATTGACACTTAAGACTGGTTTTGTGGTCCAGGGTCACATATTTTTAGAACCAAACTTCATGTTAACTACTGCTTAAAGTTTTGGGGTCAGTACGATTTTTATTTATTTTTTTAAATGTTTTTAAAAGGAGTCTCTTATGCTCACTAAGGGTGTATTTATTAGATCAAAAATGCAGTTAAAACCGTAATCCCAGGTGAAAAAAAGTACACTTCCATGATATACTTAAAGTGCTCTATTTTCACACACTAATTTTGTACTTAATATACTAAAAATGATTTTTCAGTAACCCTTAAGATCATCTAAATGTACTTAACTGTGTTATTTTGGGACACCATGAATATGAACTAAAATGCACTTTCCATACTATCTCTGTATTTTAAAAAAATGTATTTCATTACCACTTGTAGTACACTTGAACCCATCTTTCATACACTAGTAGACTCACGTGTACTACAAGTGGTAGCTAAATATTTTTATTTATTTATTTTTTTTTTAAATACAGGGATAGTATGTTAAGTGCATTTTAGTTCATATTCACGGTGTCCAAAAATAGCACAGTTGAGTACACTTACTGTATATGATTTTAAGTTTAAGAAGTACTAAAGAATAATTTTTAGCATATTATATTAAGTACAAAATCAGTGTTCGAAAGTAGAGCACTTTAAGTACATTATGGAAGTATAATTTTTTTTTTTTCACCTGGGATACTGTTAAATATTATTACAGTTTAAAATTGCAATATATTTTTAGATATTTTAATATTTTAAACTAAATTTATTCCTGTGATGGCAAAGCTGAATTTCAGCATCATTGCTCCATTCTTCAATGTCACATGATCCTACAGAAATCATTTTAATATGCTGATTTGATGCTTAAAGAAAATGTATTATCATTATCAATGTTGAAATCAGTCGTGCTGGTAATATGTTTGTTGGAATGTTTAATGCTTTTTATTCAGGATTCTTCAATAAATGGAAATACAACAGAAATCTTTTGGAAAATTTTACTCTCACTTTTGATTAATTTACTGCATTCTTTCTGGAAAAAAAATCTTATAAATGGTGGTTTCTCTCTCACATACAACAGAAATGAAGTGTCAGCTGAGTTTTGGGTACCTCTTTTTGCAATCATCTGAGGGCAACCCAAATTCAGATCGATGGCATCACAGTAATCCTGGGCAAGTAGAGCAGCCTGGATAAACACCTCTGGATCATTGGCACAGAACTGTAAGGAGACACCAGTGAATTACTCACACTCTGTATGAACACAGTCCTCTCTGTCACCTCATGGGGTTTACTGATGCCAAACAAGACGGAGCCCACCTGTGTGATGAGGGGTCGGTCCTCCTGGTGGACCTCGTTGTACAGGTTCTCTCGGCGGTAGTTGGCATCCCTGACGAACACCTGTGCGTGCAGCATGGGAGTGTAGCAGAGCTCTGCGCCGTGTCTGCGGCTCAACAGCCTCCAGGCCAGCTCGCTCTGCTCCACCATGGGCGCCACCACATAGCGCGCACCCTTCAGAGTGCTCCTCCAAAACTCGAACCCACGGGGTTTCGCCATGCTGCCTGCACAGGATGAAATCCAGAGCTGGGTAGGAACTGCTCACATGAAATCTGGATTACCTAATCAGATTCCAAAAATTAAGTACTTATGATTAGTTTAAATTACATTTCAAAATACTCCTAATCAGACAACAGTTATTAAGTGGGGCAGTCGTGGCCTAATGGATAGCGAGTAGGACTTATAACCCGAAGGTCGTGGGTTCGAGTCTCAGGTCCGGCAGGGATTGTAGGTGGGGGGAATGAATTACCAGCGCTCTCTCCTCCTTCAATACCGCGACTGAGGTGAGAAAAGGCAAGGCACCGAACCCCCAACTATGGGAAGCCAAACAACCCAAAAGTGGGACGAAACAGCGCGGTATTAAAGAGTTCGCGCCGCGCTGACCTGTCATAGGCGCGGCTCAATGGACCGAGCGGCGCGACCGACTCGACAGCGCAGGGAGGGAGACGAGCCATACAGCGGCGCCGAACATAAGTAGGTGCTCGTGTTTTTCCCTGAACGTTAACATGCAATGAAGATCAGTATGTTGTTTATACTTTCTTTGCTTATTATCTTCATATTACCACATTAACAGTAGTGTTAGCTACTTTGAAGCATATAGGCTATATTTAGTATGCTCAAAGCAGAACTTCATTTTCCTCTCATAAAATGTTTTATGGTTTCATTCAGTGCATATTTTAAGTACTACATTTAAGGATATTTGTGTAACTGTAGCATATAATTAGGCTATACTGAAAAAGAGCAAAATTTACTGATACTTTTCTGCCAGGACATTATCCATTAATTTTACCTACGGAAATGGAAATTAAGAATGGTTTTACTATCGTAAATGTGCAGTAACCATGATTGATTTTGACAGATTGATTGTCATTTGTTTAACAACAGTTGAACTACAAATATGGTTAAATGGTTAGTGTAATAAAATCATGGTTAATTTTCGTGTGTTTTCTGATAACCCTAAAATACAATGCAGTGCAAAAATTCAAAATATATCATATTGAATTTACATACACTGTCCCCAGTTTTGAATGAGTTTTTTTTTTTTTTTTTTTTTTTATTAATTAATTACATTTTATTTATTTATTTAATATGGAGTGTAGAGAAAAGCCAAACGTAGCCATTATATAAAATTGCATTGTTAAAGTTAAATAACATTACCTTGGACGTTCCCTGGTTTTTAGAGACAAAAAATCCGCATATATGTGACTCTGGACCACAAAAAGCACCATATGTTTGCAGCAATAGTCAAATACCATTGTATGGGTTTTAATGATCAATTTTTCTTTATACCAAAAATCATTAGATATTACTGTAAGTAAAGATCATGTTCCATGAAGATATTTATAAATCTCCAACCGTAAATATATCAAAGCTTAATTTTGATTAGTAATATATATTGCTAAGAACTTCATTTGACAGCTTTAAAGGCGCATTTTCTCAATATTTTGATTTTTTTGCACCATCGGATTCCAGATTTTCACATTTGTATCTCGGCCAAATATTGTCCTATCATAACAAACCATACATCAATGGAAAGCTTATTTATTCAGCTTTCAGTTTTTTTTTGTTTGTTTGTTTTTTTAAAAAAAAAAAATACTTTACCCTTATGACTGGTTTTGTGGTCCAGGGTCACATATATCTATTTAATAATAGTTCAAATTTAAAATGGTACATAACTGCAATTTTGTGCTGAATGTAGAACTTGACGATGACAACAATAATAACTAGGTACAAAATAAATAAATATATATATATATATATATATATATATATATATATATATATTAGAAGCTGGGTGTGCTCCTCAAGAGGACTATGGTATTGTAATTTATTAAAGTCTTATTATATAGGCTATTATATATAGGCAATGTGTGTAGTTCTTCAAAGTAGCTAACACTACTGTTAATGTAGTAATATGAAAGATAATAAGCAAAAGAAATGTAATAACTTAATACTGATCTTCATTATGTTAACGTTCAGGGGAAAACACGAACTTCTTACGTTCGCGCCGCGCTGTCAGTTCGGTGGCGCTGCAAACACCTCCTCCCTGCGCGAACTCTTTAATACCGTGCTGTTTCGTCCCACTTTTGGTGTTTGTCAGCGCCGCGCTGCCCATTGGGTGGCGCTAGCAAACACGTCTTCTCTGCGCTGTCGAGTTGGTCGCGCTGCTCGGTCCATTGGGCCGCGCAGATGACATGTCAGCGCGGCGCGAGCACTTTAATACCGCGCTGTTTCGTCCCACTTTTGGGTTGTTTGGCTTCCCATACCCAACTGCTCCCCGGGTGCCGCAGCATTGGCTGCCCACTGCTCTGGGTGTATGTTCACTACTGTGTGCATGCACTTGGATGGGTTAAATGCAGAGCACAAATTCCGAGTATGGGTCACCATACTTGGCCACACACCACTTCCCCTTTCCCCCATTATTTTTTATAGATTACATAATTTACACAATAGCAAAAACTATTTTATTGATTCTCCCCAATTCCTCTTTTTCATCCTTTAAATTTTCCTTTATAAAAAAGCCTACCGCTTATATACACTCAGAAAGTCTTTGGAATCAGTAACGAGTTACATTTTGTAAGTAATCTTCCCAGCTCTGATGAAATCACTACGCGAAATCATAAATTCACAGATATGGTCCATATCTCATAAGCTAGGAGCTATGCTAATTTATCATATGGATCCTACTCTAAATTAGCATAGCACCTAGCTTAACTGCACGCTCTAAAATTAACATAACACGTTAGTGTTATTAGCACTAATTTGGATCTGTCGTTCATCACTAAACATTTTGGAAAGGTGTTTCAGCAAAAGAAACTAAAGAGTCTGAAACCACGGAATAATTTGTGTTACATATCTGAAGAAATAAAGCGTGAAGGACAAACACATTGACAGAGCTTAACTAGAAGATGCCACTAGCTGTCATTCTTTTAAAACAGACTGTACTAAGAGCAATATACTTACAGTAGCTTCTGATCCAGCCACAGACAGCAGCTCTGTGCGGCACATGAAGTGTTGTGTGTGTCGCGGTGAAATACATCCGTGAGGAAACGACAAATCTATGGATCTATTCCGGGGATTATGACAAGATACAATATATCACACCGTTTGGAATAACTACTGAGAGGGTCGTAAATGATGTTTTTGTTAAAATGTAAAAATCAGTCATGTCATCTTTAGAATGTATAGATATATTATTTGTATGTGATCGTGTTCCTTTAAACTCAACATCCATATTTGCGCAAGGTCAGTGTAAAGGAATTCAGTAAGGCAATCTGGAATATAGATTCTTCAAAATCTGTTTTCTTTCCTTGTTTTTTTTTTTTGTTTTTTTTGATGAAAATCATAGATTGAAATCATAGATTTACGTCCGTGCTATAATTGAGCACTAGATGTCAGTGTTGAGCTAATCATTCTGTAGGGATACGCTGTGTTGCGTTCAGTCACTTTTTCTTTCTAAGCTATTTTCTGTCCTGTGTTTAGTTTTTAGATCTTTACCATGAATTCACGATTAGTTATTAAAAAGATACAGGATGTTTAGATGACTTCATAAATAAATAAATAAAACAACGTTTCAATAAAGATTAAGTACCACATTGTTTTGGTAAACAAGTAAAAGCAAACACACACACACACACACACACACACACATTGGGTTACCATGTGTTACGGGGACAATTCATAGATGTATTGGTTTTTATACTGTACAAAGTATTTTCTATCCCTGGCATTTTAAGATTTTCAAAAAACTTAATTCTGTATCATTTATAAGCTTGTTTCCTCATGGAGACCAAAAAAATGTCCTCCCCAAGAACAAGAATTTTGAATATTGCCATCTTTGTGGGGACATTTTGTCCCCATAATGTAGGGTATAACTGAACAACACACATACACACACACACACACACACACACATACTTATTTGCTATTTTTACTATTCATTACACAAAACAAAAATAGTCAATTTTCTACAGTCTGGCCCCTTAAACACGCTGATAGTGTACAATGGGGCCCCTAGGATAAAAGGCCCCCTGGAAGTAGTTTTTTCCTAGAATTATGTATGGCTACAAAAAAAAAACGCTGTAAGTAATAAGCAGTAACACTACTTTCTGTCCTGAACACCTGTAGTATGGCTGATGTTGGCTCTATTGACTGCTTCAGTCACATGAGGTTTATTTGTGAAAAACATGAACTAAAATCGCAGGTCTCAGATGTAGACGTTCATTAACTAATAGAAGAATGAGGCAAAAGTTATTATAAAATACATGAAATATTATTAAATGACAAAATATTCAGAATTAATCATGAAAAAATATTTTTACTCAGCAATGTTCAACTGATTTTTATTTTTCGAATATACAGTCTTCAGAGCAGTTTTATTGTAATTAAACACAAGGCTATGTATTGTTAAATACATCATATTGACTTGAATACATCATTGTATTAAGAAGCACTTTGAGATGTGTTGTTTTCAAGGTAGTTCATTAATGTAGAATGCCTACGTTATCTTGACACTTCTCTTTATTAATTATAGAATCAACAGGCATGCAATTGTTTCCTCATGTTTCAGGACATTTGTGTTGACAGAGCACTGGTGAACACACTTTACAGAAAGTACCAGTTAAGCTAGAATCTACAGAAGAACATCCCCATTTTGTCAACTCTTTGCTGTGAATGTATTTGTTTTCCTCTGTTTAGATCTTGTGCTGTTTATCACTGCAGTAATACAGTGTGTTGGAGCTAGAGCTCTGGAAATCTGGTATGGCTGTTAGAGTGGGCGTTCACAGACTTTCCTGGCGCATTGCTCTCAACGTGACTGAGCACATGCAGTGGAAAGCTGAGCAATTCAGTCATGTGACTCTCACCTATACACCCTCAAGCATTGGCTCTGCTCTGACCAATCATGCTCCACTGAATACAACATCAGCTTCTGTGGGCGTTATCAGACAAAAATGATCATGTTTCAGAAAAGGGGCTCAAAATACTTAGAAAAGTTGTTTTTCAAAACATACTACAAAGAAAAATGTTCTTATATTTGTTTTGTAATAAATGTATTGTACTTTCACCTAACACATTAGGACAGTTTACTGTCATCATGTTACATTAGCTGCATCTCTAAACATGACTTTATTAAATATGAATTAAATGAAGCTTAAAAAGGCTATTAAGGAGTATCTGTAATTTAAATACATGTAACTGTGTTAAAAATGGTTCTTATCAGCAGGCAAAAATGTGCACCAATGAGTCATTATCTGCATAAGTTCCCTTAACTATTGTCTCTTTCATATTGAAATGAGTAAATATTCTGCTTTATGTTGTTGTTTTAGTGTTATCCTTTTTAGGCGATAATTTACTGTGAATAATCAAGTAATGTTGTGAATATATTCAGTTTGATAGATTGTATGCTTTCTTTGATATGAAATGTTATTATTAATGTTTCAGTCTATGGCCTTAGACAACTCTCTCCATAACTTTCAGAATAATTTTTGTATATCAGTGCTTTGCTTGTGTAATTTAGATGATTAGAAATGGCTTTTTTAATATTTTAATAATGCAGGTGCTCATAAGCAAGTCTACTGTAATAAATAAACAAAGGATATAAACCACTTTAAACCCAATCAATATTAATTTTACAGTTGTGGAACTACTGTGCACCTATTATATCCGTCTATTTTCATTTGATTACATAAAGAGTGATAAGATGTCAGTTATGTGTTTAACATAAGTTTCGACTTCACAAACTGGTTTTGCAAGTTATCTTCCTGAAACAGCATCATGAACACACCCAGTGAACACCCGCAGACGTAACCTTCGTCATTTTCAGTGCTGAATTAAGTAGGCTACAACAGAGAAACAATAAATCTAATTCAGCAATGACATATTTAGCTGACTTACATAGCCTATGTGACCCTGGACCACAAAACCAGTCAGAAGTAGCACGGGTTTATTTGTAGCAGTAGCCAACAATGCATTGTATGGGCCAAAATTATAAATTTTTCTTTTATGCCAAAAATCATTAGGATATTTACATGTGGTCATTTAGCAGATGCTTTTATCCAAAGCGATTTACAAATGAGGACAATGGAAGCAATCAAAATCAACACAAGAGCAAGTGCTAACAAGTCTCAGTTAGCTTAACGCAGTACACGTAGCAAGGTTTTTTTTTTTTAAATTATGTAATAAATAAAAAGAAAACAGAATAGAAAAAGAATAGAGCAAGCTATAGTGTTAGAGGCCTTTTTTGCTTTTGTTAATTGTATAATAAATAAAAAGAAAACACATATAGTATAAAAATATTAGAAAAGCTAGCGTTATTTTTTTTAAATAATAATAATAATAATAATATTAAGTAAAGATCATGTGCCATGAAGATATTTAGTAGATTTCCTACCGAAAATATATCAAAACTTCATTTTTGATTAGTAATATGCATTGCTAAGAACTTCATCTGAACAACTTTAAAGGCGATTTTCTCAATATTTTGATTTTTTTGCACCCTCAGATTCAAAATGATCAAATATTTTTATCTCAGCCAAATATTGTCCTATCCTAACAAACCATACATCAATGGAAAGCTTATTTGTTCAGCTTTCAGATGATGCATAAATCTCAATTTTTAAAAAAAAAACATTGATCTTTATGACTGGTTTTGTGGACCAGGGTCACATATACATAAATGTTTATTCATTATACACAATTATTTACATCCCTGTGCATTGTCCGGGTTTATTATTAGCGGTAACATCGCTAATAAAACACTTCTCTAACTTTTAATAAACATTCTTCACATATTACTGTAACTACGGTTATGGATGTTTCAAAAATCTCAATAAAAACCCGAGCTAGCGACGGTTTGTTGTCTCAGATTTTCCAGTGGCCCGCTGTTGCTAGGGAAAGTGACGTCACGGCGGCCGGCTGGATCGCTGCGCTGATGGAGTGAGCGTCTGTGGGAGCAGATACACAGAGAGTCGATGGTAGAGCAAGCGCCAGCGGGACGAGGAGGGAGTCGTTCTCAAAATCCGCCTTCATCCTTTTTTAAACAGACTATTTTCAGGGTAAAAATTACTAGAGCATAAAGTTCGCACTTTACTCTTTTTAATAAGCCTAATATTTTGATATTTCCCGATTCGGAATGTTAGAAAACGACTGGTGAAAACTGGGTAGCTACTGTGAAGGGAATTAGCAAGCTAGCAGGCTGTATAAGGGGATTCTGGCTGGGAGAGACAGAAGAATAGACGGGTAACAAAGAACGGGTTTTCGTCGCTTTTATTAAACACTCCGAACATATATCATTTAAACTACTCCCGTTAAAGCTAGCTTCATCGCTAGCTTTGTTATTTAGCCATTTATCATGGAACTGAGAGTAGGAAACCGATACAGACTGGGAAGGAAAATTGGCTCTGGATCCTTTGGTGACATTTATTTGGGTAAGTAGTTGTTCACTTTATTTATCCGTTTATTGAGAGGGTCGGTATTATCTGTCAGTTTGATAAAGGTGCACCCCATATTTTGTTTTGAAACGTCAAATGGATTCCCAGTGTCCCTCAGTCAGCTGCTCTTGAGAGTCCTGTTCAGTGTAGCTTGAACACCAGAAAACCCACCGATATTTTAATAGATAGCCAGCTAGTTTAACACGACAGTTAACTGGAGATTAGTCTCAACAGGCATTAGTCCCGTGTTTGTATGTAAATCAATATTGTTACGAGTATTACACGATGTGAAGCTTTTCTTGAGTGAAAATACAGAATCAGACAGCACAACCAGTTATGCTTTATGGACTACATATTATTAGAAACTATATTGTCAAGAACCTACAAAACTGCTGTGTATATGTATTTGCACTCTTGCTATAAAACTGACACTGAAGAAACTGTAAGTCCCAGATCAAGCTTTGCCTTTCCTAAATACACTGTTCTGCATTTTGTTTGCTGAACTGTCAGCTATATTGTAATCATATGTCATTATGTTTATAATTTGTTTAAAATATGTGTCATAGGAGTCTCACATTTGAAAGGTGTTGTTGTAATGGCAATGTCCTGGTATATCCTGCCAAAGACAATCATATGGCGAGTTAAGCCTGTGTTTTGTGTCTTAAACGTCTAATATTTTCAAGATCAAGGGGTCAGTCAACTTGCTCTTTTTTTTTTTTTTGCCCTTTTAAAGACTTTGCTACGCTGTATGTGTACTATATTTATGTTATCTCCCTGATGTGTCAGGTCTTGCAGGTTTGACAGAAGAGGAAGTGAAAATAGTCACAAGTAAACACAGATATAGCATTGGTATCGCATGCTGCCTGCAACTTCTGAGTTGTTTCTACATGTTGCTAGAGGTCTTTAATTATAAGAAACTTTATAAAAGGTCTGTTATGCTCAACTTGAACAAGTTGGCAAGTTCCCTTCGCGTGCAAGTTTCAACTTAACTTCCACAGGGTCTTGTGAAAAGAATTTGTGATGTAATATTTGCTTTCGTCATTGGTTTTGGGGGCCTGAGGCAACTAGTATTGTTGTAGGCAACTGCCTTTAATGTACCTTTCTAGTAAGGTCTTATGTCACCACAATGAAGTTATTAAAGTTATTATATATGTGGTCCTGGGCTTAGTACCAGTTTCTTTTGAAGCCTCCTGCGCAGGCCTTTATGGTTTGAATTGTGATGCAAAGTTTTTGCATTGCAATATGGGATGCATATGGTTTCTTGTGGTTTGATTGGCTTTGTGCTCTTGCTCAACTCCTTCGTTTTCGTTTTGCAGTTGGAGTTGTGTGCAATGATCTCATTGCTGGCCAGAATTGTGTTTATTATGATACGTTCTCTGCAGTACTTTGGTGGAGAAATACTCCACGCCTCCTCTCTGTACTTAAAAAAACAGCTTAAAAAACAACCAAGATCCTAAATCTGAATAGATAAGCCGCCCAGTATGTTCTTGCGAAATTTAGTTTTTTGCAGAAGTCTGTTGAAGTTTGCAGACAAAGTAGGAAGAAGGATTTTTGTGTGGCTATTTACATAAAAACTGGGTGCTTTGTTTTTGTTTGCAGCCGGATGGCACGATCAGTGCACTTTAGAGTTGGGTTACACAATCTTATACATGTCGCTGTGGCATTAATGGTCAACATAGAATCCAAGTGTGTGAATTACCAAGTGCCTAAATGTTGTTATGCAACAGTGGTGATTCAACTGGTGTACTGGAAGCAGCCGTGTTCATGTACTCACTAAGGGGCTTATGTAAATACTCCCAATATCCCCACACCTGGGGAGGCAGAGCCTGACAAACTCCAGCTGGGGGTGAAGAAGGCCAGACTGACCTGATCAACAACACATGGTCTCTATACCAAGCCTCTTAAAAAGTACAACACCAGCCTGCCTGTGTGAACCAGAGAAGGGGAAATACTCACAGAGCTCTCATGAAAACATGTCTTGTGGCTTGTTAAATCATGCAGCTGAGAGTGTTTTTAGAGGCACAGTGGAACAATGGTTTTCCACTGTCTTCAGTAAACAACAACTTCTAAATCGGTTTTTGGAACTGTATCGGATTTGTTTTGTTTTTTGAATATCTATTTGTGTAAATATGGTAATTGAGCATGCACACTATTCAAAATACACCCTTCAAAAGTTAAGGGTCAGTGCTATTTGACTGACATTTATAATATTACAAAAAGTCAAATAAATGCCTTTTTTAAACATTTATTAAAGAATCCTAAAAAAGATCTAGATTTCCAAAAAAAAAAAAGAAAATTATGCAGCACAACTGTTTTCAACATTGATAATAATGAGAAATGTTTCTTGAGCAGTAGATCAGCACATTATAATGATTTCTGAGGGATCATGTGACACTGAAGACTGGAGTAATGACTGCTGAAAATCACAGGAATGAATGATGTTTTAAATTATATTTAGAAAACAGTTATTTTAAAATGTAATAATTCACAATAATAGTTTTATTGTATTTTTATCTAATAAAATCAGCCATGGAGAGCATAAGATACCTTTTTTTAAAAAAAAAACAAAAAAACAATTTACTAACCCCAGAATTTAAAATGAAAATATATATTTAGATTAGCTTTACTGTCATATTTTATGCATTTCAATGATTGATCTGTAATTTTAGTTTTATTTTTTTGCTTATTTAGACAAAACAGTATAGAATAATAATATCAGCCATTTGTCGGTTATTGGGCATAGCATAAAAATAATTGACTTGTCGGAATTGGTCCAAATTTGTTACTAGGTTTTCAACCCTGTAGAACACTTTTTCCACTTTTGCTGTTTGATTGTTGTTTAACACCCAGTGTTGTCATAAATCTCTTCTTATTGTGTAGCTGAACAGGTATTAGACCCACACTGCTTTAACATGCTGTTCTCTCATTTACCAGAGATGCTTATTTAGCAGATCACCCACTAATGAATTGAATCTCGACACTGCAACACAAGTATCCATCTGTCTCTGCTCTGCACAAACCAACAAGCTTGCGGTCACACAAAATGAATTTGAGCATATGCACATGAATGAGATGAGTGCAACCAATTTGTTCTCCAGACAGGCTCAGGCCGAACCCTCAATCCCTCTGGAGGACCCTGGGCCTGGTGTGCGGGCTGGGGGTTGAGAAATATGCCAGCTGCCTGCAGTGGGGGGGACGACTGACTTTTATTGATCTCCAAGATTACATCATGGAAGGCTTGTACAGGAAATTATTGCACTTTTATCTTAAAGGGGAAAAATGACCAGAGAGTGTTATGAAGGAACCAGATATTCAAGCAGATGAAAAGAGAAGCTCAAAACCATGATTTATATGCAGTGAATGGAAAGTCACCAAGGGTGTCATTTGTGTCATTCGTGTTGAACTATGTGCATGTAGACAGCTGTGTTAAGGATGGGCTCCTGTAGGGTTTACTGATGTATTGGGTGGATGTGTCTGAACATGTTCCCTGTGCTGTCAGTATAGGGGAAGAAGAACATTCTCTCTGCTGAATGTGCCCAGGCAAATCAAATTCCACTGTACATATCTTTGCAGTCTTTGATATTCACCAGTAGTGGTAGTGTAACATGTTCATAGAGGCATGAAATGCAAAAAGATCAAGGGGAGATATTTTACAGAGAAGTGCACAGTATAAAACGTACCACTCACCTTAGTCTTGACTGTGTCAAATAAAACAGGTGACTTGGTTAAGATGGAAAATGGTTGAATGGATCCTTGTTTGTTTGCTTGGGTCTAGCCGGGACTTTGTGATAAGCCTGATCAGGTGTCTAGGCTTTGCTCATGTTCATTATAGTAATATGCCTCTAATGTATCTGATGTGTTGCTGTTTCTCTTTTCCTGTGAATGCACTCGTAATGCGAGGGTAAAAAAGGCAGGACAATCGGGGGATTCGGAGCGCTGCAGCCTGGTCTCACTCGTGTGTGACGGGAAAATCTCGTCATCCCCAACAATGGACTCAGTTCAATTTAGATGGAAATGGGGCTGATGTGAGTAGCTGTGCACACTGACAAACAGCAGTAAATCCTGGCAGGAACCTTTTAAAATAAATAATAATCTCAGGCCGCACAGGGATTTGCTCAGATTTTAAGCTGAGTTGGCAAACTTTTGAGTTTACATGAAGAATTGTGGCAATGTATCTCTTTTGGAAACTTGTGATGGCTTGACTTATTTGTGGTGTGGTGCTGCATACAATATATTAGGGTTGATAAAAGCCTTTTTGATTTGTTGTCATTGTTAAAATTGACATGAAATAAAAATTCACCTTATATTTTCTAAATGGTTGTTGTTGATCTTATTGTGAGTGATTCATCTATGCATTTGCTTGTCATAATTTTTCATCAAAATGTTATGACTATCTTCCAGTGAAGCAACAGACTTCTGTCTGGTGACTTATGCTGGACTTCTCCAATCATTTAGCTCCACCCCTACAAAAATTGTTCGCAAACTAGCAATCATTTATGAGTATAATGAAATTCATAGAACCAAGTCACTGCTTTACATTTTTAATTTCTGATAATCCGTTACACTCGGATGTATGTTACATTATGAAAGACTTTTACATTATGAAAGACTTAAAAAAACTTTTTTTTCATCAGGATCATTTGTGTCTTTCTTTTCCCACGTCTTGCCATGTGTCAGGCTTAAATGTGTTTTGTGCCAATTCCATGCTATTTTGATAGCCATCTAGCTCTTCTTGAATGTAAGGATGCATGTGTCTGAGTGTTGTTGTTTTTTTTTTTTTTTTTTGTTTTTTTTGGCATACAGATCCTCGCTATTTTTTTTGCAAATGAAACAGACATGGTTGTATTCTCTTAGGTGAGAATGTATACCAGATTCATTTTCACTGATTCCTGTCATGATTATGATCATGTTTCTTAATTTCGTAACAAAAGACTTCTGATTTCATAAGAGGCGGTCTGGTTGCCTATATACATCGTAAAGCCCAGATTCAAAGCTTTTAGGTTAACACCTATTTTATATCCATTAAAAAAGGAGAACATGAAAGTATTAATTTTGGTCCCAACAAGCTGTTGGTTTACCAAAAACTTTCTACAGTCACATAAGGCAGAAGTAGATTTATAGTGCTTGCAGTAGATTTCATGAGAACATGAAACATGAGAGAACTTTTATTCAGAAGAATTTTCTCACGTACTGTACATTTGCAAAAGGAGCACAATCTGTTCTCCCACAGATTTGTATTAAGGATGTCCTAAGTATCAAAGTTGCGGATCATTTGGTACATTAATGTTTTTGATGAATTGAATGTTTTAATGTTTTTATGTGTCTCTTTGTAGCTTTCCAGCTCTGAGAGCTGTTGTTCCTTCATGCATTTTATTGACCCACCATGTATATTTGATCATCTGTAATGTGTAGCTTCATTAAGCTGATTGTGTTGGGCAGCTTATGCATTAGCAGCTATTTTCAGGAGCAGTGTTGAAGAGCACTATAGTATTGACAGTTATTGATTGTTATACCACTCTTTCACGCGGCAGAACCCACAGTGTGGGTTTAAGGTTTCAGGGACTGTGGGAAAACCACTACAGCAATGATTAAAAAGGGTCACAATCACCAGAGTCGTATCATGTGGGCCCATCTAAGCAGTTGGTCTGTTTAGCTTGCTTGCCTTTTTCCACGAGCCATGACAGGTGATGGCTTTGTAGAGTGTCCTATTAAGCTGGTACTGCTTGTGCCTCTTAGAGTGTCTTTTCAAAGTGGAAATGTGGAAATGTTCAAAGTGGGATCATGGTAATTCAGGAAGCGCAGTGGCTGGAAATATATATACATCATATGCGTATGGATGAGTTTCAACATCAGAGTGACGGATCCAGCTCCACTGCAGCATGGTCCCGGTATAGCACTTGTTTAACATGTAAAAATAAACAGCTTGCACATCCAACATTGAAACCATATTTACTAAATGAGTTCTAGAGAAACATCCTGGCACAGGCACCAACAGGATCTGATGTGTGCAGTATTTGCTCTGCTTGCACTGTGTTTTCACACTTTAAAAGTTGTTAGTTGTAGTTTCTGCATGTACTCTGGTTTCTTCTTGTATCCTGTGATATGCTTGATATAAATTAAGTATAATAATAATAATAATAATAATAATATGGTTTTTAATATGGTTTTAATAGTAATTAATAATAATAAATTAATTTCTTAGTACCAAAATTTATTAACATTTAACTGCGTTTGTTTTTACCACTCTGATAAATGTTTCTATATGATTCATGTTACTGGAAGTCTTTGTAGTTGAGCTATACATGTCATATTCACTCTGTCTATTCTGAAGGAGCATTTAACAGTGAGATTGGTCATCAAACAAGTTGATGTAATACTCACCACCACCCTTTTAATAAGCTGATGCCAATTTATGTCTGCCATAATGGCTTCCTAGCTATTGTATCATCTCTGCAAAAGGTGATTTAGAAATACTTTTAACTAAGTTTAGCTGTCGAGAAGAAACTCTGCAAGTTCATCATGTTGATTGAAACCCAAACATTCCATCAAATTTCTGTGTATTTTCAAAACACAGTCAGTGTTTACCTTTGTTTTACCCTGTTGTCTGTCTCTGTAAGTTGTCGAATTTTGGCCTGCACTTATTAACAGTAAATATTTTGTAAAACAAAGAAAATAACAGCACCTTTCAGCCTGTCACAATCAAGCAAACATGAAATATCAAACACAGAATAGTAGTTCTTTTTCTGCTTTTCCATTGTTTATTTCTATATAAACATGCACTAGTTGTATCTCGCGTTGTGTCATTCTAAAAACGCAATGCTCAAGTTAAAAAGTTCAACTTGCGTCTCTTAACCTTGCGTTTTGCACATTCTACTTATGTTTTTCAATGCAAAAACACATTCTGTGTGAATAGCTGCTTAGGCTAGCGATACAGTCTATATTACAATCCATTACAAAGCGCACAGCACACAAGCGTTTAATTAGTTGCGCCATCTTGTGGCTGGATCATTTTTTTCTCAAGTTATCACTTGCGTATTGCCAATGTCTAATTGTAAATTTTGCTAATATTTTTATTCAGAACCTTTATTATTTCATTTAAAAGAAGTCATATTAAAATCGAATATGTAAATGAACAGTGTTGCTCTTCATTTTGAAAGGCACAGCTCTTATTCAAATAAATTGCAGACCTTGCAATTTGATAACCACCCCATATCATGATTTTGATTTTATTTCAATTAATTTTTCAGATGTGTTTTATTATCTAACATAGAAAAATTCATATCAGTCAATGTATATTTTGCTTTACAGTAGACCACCTGCATCTCTGACGTTAGTGGTTAGTAGGGGTGGGAATCACAGGGTACCTCACGATACGATATAATCACGATATATGGCTCATGGTAACGATAATATCACGATACAGCGATTCTGCGATAATCGATATATTGCTAGACAATCATATAATGATACATCACGATATCTGTCTAACTATGAAAACAAAATGCCTGTGAAAAGGTTAAGTGCAAGTTTTCTTTCTTTATTCAAGTCCAAACTGTTAGAAAACAGCAAAAAAAAGTTCTGAAATTTTAACATGTTAAGTAAATTAATCATTTTATTCTTGTACTTATTAAAAGCTTACACTTTTCTCTGTGTGTAAACCAACACATTTAACTGCTTATCAACTATATATACCTGGTACATTTAAAAATTTACCTTGAATGCTTTCTCAACTTTTCCTCTCCTCTCATCATAAAAACGGAGCCCTGTACACATGGCATGCAGGGAAAAAATAGCCATTCACATCGCGTCTTTTGCGCACTCAGGTTCATTATTTCAAACGTAGACGCATGACAGGCACACACCACACGCACTTCTGCACCGCATTACGGCTCTGACAAGGTTTTGTTTCACACTGCAAAACACGCACTTGTAATATCTGAGAGAGAAGGGAAAACTGGACGTGCTGGCGGCGCTCTCTCTCACTCATATAGTGAGGGAAATCCACCTGCGATTCGAGCGGAGAGGCTACTCACGGACTGAATATGCGCTCTGCAATAATAACATGATCGGTGCCTATGGTCCACGCTGATAGCTGTTCTGGCACTTCCGGGGCAGTTTTTTTAGTTCTCATCTCCATAAACATATATAATATAGCAGTAGAGCTAATACAGTGGCTGGAAATCTGTTTATCCTTCGGTTCCTCGTGCTTCACCATCTTCATAGAGAACGCGGTTCATGGTTGCTCAGAGTGCTTTGGAAAGAAGGTGGAAATGGCGTGGCCGCGATTTCCACGCATTTTTAGACGCTGGGAGCAGGGAAATCTATTTAGAGCGCCTTATTGTATAAATGAAAATATCGATATTTGGTGCCAGATATCGATTCTCGTATCGCATGGAGAAGGATCGCGATATATCGCCATATCGATTTATTGTCCCACCCCTAGTGGTTAGTAGGTTTTAGGGGTCACCGCAGAGCTGATATTTCCATTTTAGATTGGGTCTCGGTAACCTGTCAGTATGACCAGTTTTTTTTCTGAATGGTCTCCTGTCTGGAGGCTGGAAGAGCAGTACTGGGTTAAGAGTACTGAATAAGAGAGGTAGGAAAGTTAACAATGTGTTTTTTTTGTTTGTTTTTTTTGTTTTGTTTTTTTAACCAACTCATTCATCCTGTCTTTCATGTCACATCCCTCAGGCATAACACATACGCATAGCCTAGTCCTTGGGAATGCCACAGTCTTGTCGTTCTCCTTATCTGTTTCACTGGGTGTCTGTTACAGCAGATGACTATGGATGATTTTCAGCATCCTCTGCTCAGGATGTGGAGTTGAGGCAGATGGTGGGCCGGAAAGGAGGTGGTATAGCAGTACGCGTAGATAATTGTGCCCACTCCCTCATGCTGGAAAGCTGCGTGCGTGAGTCAACCTTAGATATGTAGAATTTTTTTTTTTTTTTAATCATAGTGGGCCTGGATATTCATTATATTTTTTGGTTATATTTAATTGTGTCCCAATGACTCATAATGCACTGGAAGCTAAAGCGTATTTAGACACTGCAAAGCCTCTCTAGTTGAGTGGATTTATTGCTCTCATGCTCGTGTATGCATGTATTATACGTCACAGATACATGAGCAGATATTTTTTTGTTAAAGCTCCATACTTTAGACATATCAAATAAATTGGTTGTTTCTCCATCCACTGTCCATTTTTCGCTTTTATCTTTGGTTATATATAGTTTTACTGACTTTTCTCCCTCTTTTCTGATTTTCCAGGCACAGACATCTCCGTGGGGGAAGAAGTAGCCATCAAGCTAGAATGTGTGAAAACGAAGCACCCACAGCTGCACATCGAGAGCAAGATCTACAAGATGATGCAAGGAGGCGGTACGTGTTTCCACACTCAGTCGATAGCTCCTCGTGGTCTCCATCCGGCTTCTCCATTAACACAGAACTATGAGTCACATGTACACACCTCACACTGCTGCCACATACATAAGAGCCTGTATAATATTTACTGTATGTAATATGATCAGTTAGGTGTTAAGTTGATATTTACCTTATTACTTTTCTTTCTTTGATGTTTGTTTGATAGCTTACCATTTTAATCATATTGTGAAATGTTAAAAGCAGAGCTTAATATTATAGAAATATAAAAATACATATGGCCATTCAAAGGTTTGGGGTTGGTATTTTGTTAAAATATATTTGAAAGAAGCTCTTTTTTCAGTCAAAAAATACACCAATTGATCGAAAATACACTTAAAATTGTAATATTGTAAAATATTATTAGAAATTAAAAGAACTTCTATATTTAAAATGTAAGTTATTTCTCTTCTGGCAAAGTTGAATTTTCATCAGCCATTACTCCAGTCTTCAGTGTCACACATCCTTCAGGAATCATTATAATATGCCGATTTGGTGCTCATTTCTTCTCATTATAAGCCTTGAACACAGTTGTGCTGCTTAATTTGTGGAAACTGTGGTACTGTTTTTTTTTTTTTCAGAATAGAAAGTTCAAAACAACTGCATTTATTTGAAAAAAATGTATCTTTTGCTGAATGAAAGTATTAATATATTAAACAAAAATCTTACTAACTCAAAACTGTTGAACCTTATAGTCTAGATAAATATGGGTCATTTTGTGCTGGAGCCAGTGGAAATGTAAAACAGGAACTACTAGATGTCCTTCCTGTTGATCCCTGGTTAGTAATATTAGCCTCTAAAAGCCTCTAAAAATTATGACCGTTTTATGTTGGCGTAATGTTGTACATTTGATGAGCTCCTGAGTAATTTGTTTGAGTAAGAGGGTTCTCTGGAGGTAAGGTGTAGTTCACAGGATCTCCACTTCTTAGATGGTGTTACAGAATACTGTAGCAACAGTGGGTGGCAAACCAATCGTGACCAGTTCCCCTCGCTTCATCAGTCAGTGAGTCACATCCTTCTCCAATGAGAGTGGCATTATCAGATCTCAAACTACTCACAGTGTTCTGTCACCACCATGAATCTTCTTCTCATTGGCCTTGCGTGGATGTGAAGGAGGTAGGCAATTTGTATCCTCAGCGTTGTTATCGTCCTGTAATCAGTCACAAAATCAGGTTTTGTTGAAATTTTGGTTCTGTTGTAATGTATGGTGATTGGTTTATGAATATACATGTGATGCCTGAAGGATGCGTCCTCCCTACCGGCCCCAGCCGGGTTTGGCCCCGATTGCTTTTAGTCTAGATAGATGTATGACAATCCTGTCGGGGGTGTTTTATGGTGCCAGCAGCAAAAGTGTGTAGTCTATGGCATTCGCTTTCAAACACGCTCTAGTTTGTCCGCTCGCTCGCTCCCAGCATGACTGAGCATGCATGACGTTCGCTCTGCGGCGGCCAAACGTTGCGATGGCATCCGTGTCATGACAGACATTGTGAGTGAGCCTCCCTCTCAGCGCTTGTGCTCTCTATGATCACATGGACCCCGGGCCAGATGGTGTGTGCGGAGGGGAGTGGGTTTGGGGGGGAGGGGCCGGCCCTGTGCATTCCATCTCCTAACTGGGTCTCTTGCACCACTCGCAGCCTTATTTAGCACAGCATGAACAAGCATATGCACTGATAACTTTATATCGAAAAAGGTGCGGGTACCTGCATGTATGTGTGCATGCATGTTGTAGGTAGAAAGTGAACCTTTTATGCTATTTCTTTTTGTATGTTGTTATTTCTGCATGTTTTAGCAGCACAGTTACAGTCTTTTTCGAGTCCATACATGGAGAAGCACAAGACTTGGCATTTTTCTATTTTAATTCTTATTAATATAGACCGTGTCAGAGCTGTCCTGATGTGAGAATGGAAAGGCGTGCTGGACGGCTCAGACCAGGAGATATATTTAACCTCCTGAGTTTGCGCATGAATAGCTGACCTGGAGGATGTTTTCTGGAAAGTGCTGAACAGCAAAAGCTCTGTGTTGTTGAAGGCATCGGCCAGGCTCAGGGTGCACATGTAGACACGACAGCTGCTGCCGAGAGATCTCTGACCTACCAGAACTCTGGTGAACCCTCTGTCGCTTCCTCTCCTTGATAATCCTGAAAAAATCGTAAAAAAAAAGCTTAGGCTAGCTTAGGCTAGGCTAGCTGTTTGTCTGAAAGAGTGGCTTTCAAGAAACCTGTTTGAAAACAGTCATTATACTGTAAAATATATGCCAATACATTTACAGTGGTGGAAAAAGGCAGCTGTGGATGCCAGGAACTTACTGTTAAAAAAAAAAAAAAAAAAAAAAAAAAAAATAACTGTGACATTATTTCAGGTATTACTGGAAGGTATATTGGTGCCTGTGTATTCTACTTGCAAACATATAATTCATACATCATTTTAATTTCAAGATATTTAAACCAAATTTAATTTATATTTACCAAAATCTACTATGTGGCATAGAGGGTACTGATAACCACTATGATGGGTGGGGAAATAGAAAGCCACATGATTAATCAGTTAATCTTAAGTGGCCTGTCTATAAAAGATGGCCAAAACTGAATATTCAAACACACAAAGATCAAACGGGTAACACACCACACATAAAAAAAAAATGCAATAAACATTAACAGAAAATGTGAACATGCTAATTACATTACTTGAAAATAAAGAGAACCAAAATTTTTTAAATAACTTTTTAGATTGTCCTTTTTTTCACCATAAATTATTACAGTAATTCATAGTATTTACCTGCAAAAGCCATAAGTATTGTACAGTAAAATTACACCATGTTAAACCATTTACATTTTTATATTGTGTATGGTAACTTTAACCAATTAACAGGTTTTACTGTAAGTTATTACAGTATTTTTGTAAACTTACATAAAAATGAGTATTCTTACCATCTCATTTAGCATTTTTAACATGTATTTTTCTACTTGTGTGAATTACCCAAATTGAGAAGGGTTCACTCCAATCTCGTGTTGATTGCATTGAACAATAAGAAGGTTTTTTTTTTTTTTTTTTTTTTTTCCCCATTTCTGAAAAGTTCAAAGTGAGAAACAATGCAGCATTCAATAGAACTTAGTTTAGTTTTTATTTTTGAATTTGCCAATATAAATTAGCGACTGGCGATCGCATGAAAAGTCTTCTTTGTTTAACTGGAGATTGTATTCAGCATCCGTCAGTACAGAATTCAAATTATATTATAGTGTTTAGCTTTAAGCACTCACAATTCCCTGCGTGAGGGCAGAAATGCAATTGAGGTATCAACTGATAACCTGACAGCCCATATCTTGCGTGCATCGCACTTTCAGGTCATCCTGGTTTATGCTTTACATAGCTGATGAGTTGGAGTCGTTTCTGAGGTGACCAGCCAGGACGTGAATGTTCGCTGAAAGCTCTTGGGTTTTATCACATCACTGCCCTATTGAAACAAACGGGCTCTAACCCCACTAATTATATTGTAGGTGCCTTGATTTCTGTCAGTCGGTCGTTCAAGATACAAATAGGTGTTATCAGACTTTCCTATTCTGTAATTTAAACTTTCAAGATCCTTTGGTTGGCAAACATTTCGCTAAAACAAATTTTACAAAAAAGTCATCATACTAATGGTAATTGTTTCTTTTTTAAGTCGACCCATCCCCAACAATCAAATAATTGTGAGTACAGAAGAGGAAGACTACAATGTGATGTGTGCTGGAGACTGAACTCTGTTTAAATAAAGTTTAACCTAAAAGACGATATTTCTGTAACTGACCAGATGTGGAAGCTGTAGACATGTCACTGTAACCTTTATTTCCACCCTAAAATCTCTTTATGATAAGCTTTACTGTCATCCTTTCAGCTGATTTTACTAGACAACCAGTGTCATGTGTTTGACTGAGTAATAAGTGCCAGAAAGTGCGAGGAGGCATAATGTGAAAGGACTAGCTGTTCCCAGGTTGCGTAGATCTCTCATTCAGTCTGACCTGCTGAACCTGTTCTCTGTTCTGTCTTCAGATCAGCGTATCAGTACATACACTCCAAGGCTTCATCCACTGTGTCAAGCCCGACAGCTCGCCCCATGAGTACCCAGAAGAAGAACCTTATGTTTGACTGGCCTGGCCAAAAATACGAGTACCGCCCCGCGAAGCGCATCCTGCCCTCCTTGACTGGCACTATGCGCTTCCATCAGCGCCCGACCCCGGGCATTGCCCTGACCGTCTTTGAATAAACTATTATATCATATTGAAACCTCTGAAGTACTTTCAGACCTGACCTGTCATCGCCACAACATTTGCGGTGTACTTCACCTGTTATAATCTGGCCATCGAAATGTTGTAGTCAGTGTTTTCTTTTCGCAGGGCAATCAGGCTATCTCTTGGCTGTAGTAACTCTTCAGCCTTCAACCTGGGCTCTATGGGAATAAAATCTGCCACCGCAAAGACAGAGTATGAAGCATCACTCCCAAGTATGAATAAATAGCTATACATATAAAGGCTTTAAATTGGCCAATAGGCTTAAACTACATTATATCACAGCCATTGATAAGCTGCCTTGGAGGCGGGAGTGGTAGAGAAAACATTTGATTGGACCATTCGATGACATGGCAGTGATGTAGTCAGCAGGACATTTATATTTTTATATATATATATATATATATTATTATAATTGTAGTTGTTTTTTGCGGATGCCAGTATTTGGTCAGATAAATGCAGCCTTAGTGAGCATATGAGACTTTTAAATCCATCAAAAAATCTTACCAACGCTGAACTTTTGAACAGTTGTGTTGATGACTTCAAATGCAACAAAAGTGACTGAAAGCCTCAACTTTTCATTTAAGAAAAATTCAAAAATTTTTAATTGCATTTGCCTTTGTTTTTGTGTCGGCTGAGTTTGCCTACATACTTTGCGGCTCCCCACGTGGCGACAAATTTACGACTACTCTTACAGACTCTTCAGGGGCACTTTCCACAGACAAGGCTTTTCATACATTCGATGCTGACTGGAATATGCTCAAATTTGTGAGTGATAAATGGGTTGTCTTTGCATGGATGCTGTATTTCTTAAATTGTTGTTGGTTTTTATTGTGGTCTATTAAAGACTTAATACTTCATTTCTAATGTGTTGTGCTGTTCGAAGATAGCGGAGGATCGAGAGGAAGATGCGACATGGCGAATCCCAGCGCCCGTGAGCATGATGCCTTCCAGCTCAGGCAGGCGCACAGAGGAACGCAGAAGCCTCCCCACACACCCCTCAGTAACTACTCACACACAGAATTTTACCTATGCGTGCTTGTTTTTAATTCAAGTAGGCAGTGTTTAAGATCTTTTTTGTTTGTGCATAAGGATTATTTTGATTTGCAAGATGCACAAGGCTTTTCTTTCTCTCCACTGCTTCAGAGCAAAGCTCAGCACACACTTCCTGCCATTTGTCATCTTAGCTGACAGAAGTGGTTAAGGGATTGCAAGTTAATTGCACTTCAGCAGGATGTTTGCTAGACATGACTTAAATTTACTAGCGTTTGCTTATCGGGGCGGGGTCACACGCAGGGTGCTACCACAGAGACATAAACTGAGTGACCCTGCGCTGAGTCTTGGGAGTGTATGGCCATCAGACAAACCCACCATGTCTACCAAATATTAATTTTATTCAGAAATAACGTTTATTCTCTGGGGCCAATGCAGTGCAGTAGTTCAGGCGTTGGAAACAGAAAAATTTAGGTGGACACATTGTATTGGTGTCTGTCCGTTTTTAGTATTTTTTTTTTTTTTTTTTTTCCCCATTTTCCATGCTTTAGATGACACGTGTCTTCCTTCCTTTGTGTTTTTGCCAGGAATGGAGCGAGAGAGGAAGGTCAGTATGAGATTGCACCGCGGAGCCCCTGTCAACATTTCCTCTTCTGATCTAACTGGTCGACAGGACACTTCACGCATGTCCACATCACAGGTACCAATGTTATGAGATGAAATAATATGCATTTTTGCCCACTGTTGCCTGTGTGTTTGGCAGCATTGTTAGTCTCTGGCCCCAGCTCCACTGCTCTTAAATGACCCTGTCTTTATTTCCAGTCAAGTCTGACCACAAAATGGATCACTTTGGTTAGAAAACCTTTATAAACAAACTCCTCCACAGTTGTTTTCCAGCAGAGAGACAAAGGAAATGATGATAGAGAGTGATAGCCCTGAAAGAGTGCTCAGATGAAGCTTGTGTCTGCTGTGGCCTGTCATGATATTGAGCCGATGTCATGGTCTACAGGGCTTTTAGCATGCCATTATAAACGCACTCTGCTCTGAGAGGTGTTTTTGGGCTACACATGCTGTATAGCTGATCTTTAAATTTGTGTGCAATAGTGAAATTGACAGTATATGAATAAATGAACAAAAGAGTAAATAACCTGGTCATTTTAACCTTTTAAATAACTTAGTAGGATTTGAGGAATAAGGAAATAGAAGTGTTTCTTTTAGAATAGAATAATTTTTAAAAAAAATCATTTTTATTGATCTTGTTGGACTTTTTTTTTTTTCTCAATCCAATTATATGTTTTTACAATTATATATGTAACACATTTTAACTGACAAAAAGTATAAAACAAACCTAAAAAGCATTTTTGCTGGAAAATGATGGAATGTGGTGCAAAACAGTTTGTTTTTTAGCCTATTTAAATGGCTCTTTCAAGACTTGCACAAATCTCTCTGTCTATATTTCTGTCAGCCAGCTAAGTAACAGTGCATTGCTGATGTATTTACATGAGTTGAATTTGCAAACAGCATTGTTCAAACATCACAGAACACTGAAATGTGACATTTGCAAAGCATTACATAACTTATAAATGTAAGGATAGTTGAAACGCGAGCATTGGCCCTGGGCCATTGGGCCATCCTTATTGTTGAGCCCTGTATTGTGTAACCACTGCCACATATTTTGGATCTTATTTGCGTAGAGTTCTTTTCAGAACTTGTGAGACATTCTTGAAATGCTGCCCAGAGTCATAATTCTGTCTAGAGTGTCTCTGGTGATTTTAATATTTGCTGTTAACGCTTCTGTTCAGATCCGCATTTTTTTAGGTGTTTACCACATTGTTGTTGAATTTTTTTTTTTTTTTTTTTTTTTCCACCACAAATGAATATGTTTCCCCCTCCAACCACCCACCCACCCACTTCAGAATAGCATTCCCTATGATCACCACGGCAAGTAGATGCTCGCCATGTTCTGGTATGAGAGACAGCATTGGGTGAGTGACAGTTGGGTGTCTTTATTTTATTTTTTTTAATACCTGGATTACCTCCACTTCCCTTCATTGAGTAATAGACTCCCTGTCCCACATCACTGCTGTACGGCTGTTATGCAGCACATGACTCACCACACAGAATGAAGAGAGACTTCACTACTTCATTCCTAACTGTAATTTAGATGAAGCAGTCAGATGTTTAGCAAAGGCTCTTGAAGTGTTCAATTGAAAGCAATATGGTGTTATTCAAACAGAGCGCCACAGTCGGGCTCCAGATGTAAAAACCCCATTCATTTTCTCCATAGAGAAACACAAATCTACCATCTTAGAATATTATGCTTTAAACTTAAAATATTTTTTTTTGTACCTGACTCAGTGGTGTTATATTGTACCGTTATTTTTTGATGTTAAAGGGATAGTTCACCAAAAAATGAAAATTCTGTCATTAATTACTCCCCCTCATGTCGTTTCAAACCCTTCGTTCATCTTCAGAACACAAATTAAATTTTTTTTTGATGAAATCCGAGAGCTTTCTGACCTTCTCATAGACAGCAACATAACTACCACGTACTCTTGTGAACATGCGTCGTCGTCTGACGTAGAAGGGAAAAAATTGTTAAATAAAGTTGTTGTTTTTTTTGTTTTTTTTATTGTGCACAAAATGTATTCTTGTAGCTTCATAAAATTGTTGAACCACTGATGTCACATGGACTATTTTAACAATGTCTTTACTACCTTTCTGGGACTTGAACATGTCAGTTGTGTTGCTGTCTATGCAGGGTCAGTGAGCTCTTGGATTTCATCAAAAATATCTTAATTTGTATTCTGAAAATGAACAAAGGTCTTACTGGTTTGGAACGACCTGAGTGATTAATGACTGAATTTTCATTTTTTGGTGAAATATCGCATTAAGAACACGCTATTGTACCAAAGTCAGATTAAAAAAATATTTTTTGTTTGTAATGAAGATTAGGGGTGTCAAGGTACACAAAAATGACAGTTCGGTACATAACTTGGTTTTGAAATCACATGCTGAGTTAGTTTGAAGCAGTTAATATAAAGCATGTTTTATGTTTAGGACAACTTGCATAAGCTCACAGCAGATCACTGTGGTGTTCTGCTTTATATTTCAGATGTGTTCACAGTATCAAAATATATTGATATAACTGGTACTGGGGAACTCTGTTTCGAATTATGTTCCACACACACAGAAGTTCCACACGTGCAGTGGCTAAAACAGCACTGCATTTCTTTGGTACACATGCGTGCTGAACCAGAAGACTCGTATCGGAAATTGTTTGGTATACGAAATGTCTATTGTTACACCCTTCCTTCAGATTCATCTCAAAGCTGGCTGATTGGTTTTTATTGTGGCTCCTAATTTAAGACTTTTTTTGAATGTCTATGGAGAAAATGAATGGGAAAATATTTATGGATCCAAGGCTACACCAAAACCACCAGTATTCATAGCCTGGGATACTTGCATACTTTATTCCAGCTTCATCCCGGTTAGCAATTTATGACCTCACGCCCCACTCTAATGACGGATGGTATTTTTAATCTTTGCACCGAAAGTAATTCATAACACCAGATGATGTGATGTGTTACTCACAGATGGACAGTAATGTTATCCTCTAAGCTGAATCTAGACAGTTGGGCTTTTGCTTATTTTTACTAAAAAATGTGCTAAAGCATCAGTCTCCAGAAATATTTCCCTGCTATAAAAACCGTTTAAAGCATAATTTCAACCCTTGATGGGTTTGAGGATGCAATTTGCAATATTATCATTCCTTTTAGTCATGTGAATTTCTGGCCGACATATCTCCATATCCCAGTGCTTAGATTTGATCAGATCAAGAGTTGTAAACACAAGGCGCGCACTGCTTTCATTTAGTGCAAAAAAAAAGTAGTGCTCCCATATGCAGGTACGCCCACCAGACCATCTGTCACAACTGTCCTATAGCAGGCTACACACAATCACCATGTACTCTTACATGTATTTAGAGAACACAATAATTGATAAGTTTAATCTAGTGTTGGAGAGCTCTTTCAAAATCAGTCGCTGAAGCAGAAAGGAAGCACAAATGCCGTGCAGCAGAGTGCTCTAGATTGTGTGCTGTGCAGCGCCCTCTGCTTGTGAGTGTGTTTCTACACTCTACTTTGTGATGCATCCATAACCTCTAGTTGCCTGGGTGTGGATGCCTCTTTCTGTCTCACTCTTTTAACCCCCAGTGCTTGGTTTTGGCTCTCTTGGCATGCAGTGTGACCACCCGGATTGTGCTCCTGTGCCAACTTAATCAGTGCAGCTTTACACTTAAAAGCATTTTTTGCTTTTAGTTGTTTAAGTGTAAAACTGCTGCTTATTTCCTCAGTTTACAAAAAAAAACTTCCATTCAATTCCTTTATTATTGTTTGTGCCCTGAATGAATTGTGTTTACTTGTAGTCGCCGATTTGCTGAAAGGCTCACCTCTGCAGCTCTTTTGTTCCCTCTGTTACGTCAGAGATGGATTCACCCCCGCCCTTTTGAGAGCAGCCGTCACATGATTGGCCCTAGAGTCCTCGTGGGCCCCCTGCCTTGCCTTTGACGGAGGATCATGAAAAATGTATCCCCACCTAGTAATTAATCACCTCAGATTTTATTGTGCATCTGAAGGTGCAAGACATAATTAGCTGTCGCCCCTCCTCCGATCTTGAAATAACCCGCCATTTGTGTTCCTGAGTGGAAACAAAAAAAAATACAGTATGCATTTTTTTTCTCCTCTTTGTGTTTGGTGTTATAAACCTTGTTTCCCCCCTCTCATGCCATATGCCCTCTACTGTGGCAGGCCATGGGGGAGCTCAGAGGACAGCCCCAGGACCACCTAAAATATTTAGGACTCAGAGCATGCAGGCACAAACAGTTACCACCCAGTAAGAACTAGTGATGCGCCAAAATTGTTTTTCCTGTTTCAGTTTTTTGGAAGGTTGAAAACATTTGACTGAATGTTTAATTTTCATTGCTCAATCAACTCTGAAAAGACATCAATAAAACAGCTTTTATTTACCTCAGGAAAGCCATTTCATGTCCGTAGTTCATTAGTTAGCTAGAACACAAAAATCACTCTAAAGAGACTCATTATGCTAATAATATGCAGTATAGTACATATGAATTTTATCTTAACCTGTTATCATTAATTAACATTTTTGAATAGATCTATAATAAAAAAAAGTTATTACAGCCACCATTTAAGTGTTTGCATTTGAACACCAGATTGGAATAGAAACACAATTATATCATTGAAAAGTTTATATAAAATCTGCCGAATGTGCAGTTTAAATGTTTATATGTAACTCAGTTTTTATAAGGAAAAAAGTTAATTATTAAACTTGATTAATTGATTAAACATAAACATTATTTTCAGTTTTCAGCTAAATTGAAATCATTTGGGTGTCAGTGTTTGGGTAAAAAAAACCCCAAAAAAAACATTTTGGTGCATGACTAGTAAGAACCGTGTACTTCGGAGAATTTAAGTTGACCCAGGCTGATAATGATTTATCCTAAGGGCACAAAGCTAATATTCATGATGACACTTATGGCTTGACATCATGAATCTGAAAACAGTGATTCTGAGAACCGAACTGACCGTTTACACCTGGTACTAAGATCTGTCTTGGTTGAGCCAAAACACTTGTGCATGTTTATATAAATGCGCTCTTGTTTCACTTTGGAGTCGTACTTAACTGGCAACATTTTAAACTTTTTTTTAATTTCTGTGGCTGACTGACAGGTAAACAAGCGGTCCTTTGAGATTGGGATACATTAAGATGGATTCATATTCACATATGCAATGTGATCACATTTGCGACCACCTTGTAATGTGCTTGGAATGAGCGGATCACAAAGTGTTTTGGATCTTTCCCTGTTTACACATTTTTAGTGCTGTCTGCTTGTGATTGGATCAGCTGAGACTGCCCGATCTTTATACCAGATGTAAACGGGATGTCTTAGAGACGTATTCTTTTGTCATTGGTATCGTACACATTCCCATGACACAGTCAAACTGAGATGACTCATGGGAATAGGGGAATGGCTAGGAACAATGGCTATGTTCACACAGCGGAACAATATGGTTGTCAGTCCTGTTTGGAGTGTTAAATATGATTAATCACAGTTCGTTTAAAAAAAAGTGACATTCTGTAACCAGTCTTAAATATGGACAGTCATAAATATTCATGAATCACTAGCGAAATAAGAGAGCATATTGATATGTTATATGAATAGAACCATTTGAACCAGTTGACAGTAGTGTCACCTTATAGACATGAAGTACACTATGCTTAAAAGTTTAGGGTTATTAAGATATAAATTATAGATAAATTTCACAGAATATTTAACAGTATTTCAGTTTTTAGTGTATTTTTGATAATTGCAGCCTTGAATTCTTTTATAAACATTAAAAAAAAAAAAATCTGTCCCACCCCATACTTTTGAACGGTAGTATATGTGATTCAAATTGAATACGTCTTTGTTATCATTATTTGTTGCTGTGGTTACAGGTGTTATGCAAGAGTTTGTGAAGCAATAGAATTGGGTGATGTCTGTGAAGACATCATCTAATCCGCTCTCATCTTTTTAAAGAGTCACGCCTAACAGATACCACTCAAATACTGACGGCTTGAACATAGCCAAACTAAAATTGTGCTGTTAAAGCCAATTCACAGTGCACCGACAAAACGGCAACAGACACATTCATCGGGGTTTGTCTGATCATGTGTTTTGACATTGTTCAGTGCTTGTTTTCACTGATTAAACAGGTTGACTCGGTGTTTGTTGGGTCTTGGAATGTCCGACAAGTCATGTACTGTTCATATGCGTTTTTTCACATTTTTAGTCATCCTAAAATTTCGTCACACAGAAACCTTGCACACCTTTATAAAAACACCTCTCAAAATGCTTGCTACAGATGCGAAAAACACAATAAATTGAACCCGATCCAAATTTATTTATTTTTTTATGATGGGCAAAAGTTTCGGAGGCAATGTGTAAACATGATTGACACCTGTGAAAATTTCGGACGAGAATTTCAGACTCAATGTGCGAGAACCGTTAGTCCTTGTCTATCAGTGCGGTGTGAATTGGCCTTTAAACAATTAGGAAGCTACTGAGATACTCTCATCAACAGTTTGCATTTATATCATGTGGCTTTCAGAAACTGACGTGTCTGTCTCTCCTCCCCACTCCAGGCTCTTTCTCGCGTCACCCCAAGTGGCCTGCAGTCTGCCGTACCTCGATGAGACCCTCCACACGCCTCAAGAGCAGACCAACCACAGCCCTGATCTGCACTAGGACTTCTCCAGCAGCCTCTAACCATGTGAAATCAACCTCAGCAAATCAAATCGAAACAAGAGACTTCATTTCTTCCTTCCTCTCAATGCAATTAAACACACTTGAGAGTCACGCAAACTCGAGAGATGGACAGATTTTGGTTTTCTTTTCTTCTTTTTGCGCACACCACACACATTTCCTTACCTACACTACTCCAACAGACACCTGGGCACATCAGTTGTGCTTGTTAACATCAGTTTTTGCCAGACAATCGCTGGCGAGATGGGAGGGGCGGGGCGGGGCGGGGGGCGTGATTCTCGGCCATCGCTGCCTTGGGCCCTCTGACACACACCAGGAGGAGAGGGCCATCCTCCTGCCGTCCAAGGGCCTCTTCGCAAAGCAGAGCGTCTTGGCAAAAGCCATGTACAATGGCTCTGATAGCGCGACGCACCCTCTCCTATTGCAAAAAATTACTTTTACACAGCTTGGAATGCAGCTGTACTGATAGCCATTGACATTTTGCTTAACGTAATCTTTTATTTTTGTCTTTTTGTTTATGTACAACAGAGATTAAATTGATTTCACACTGGCTACAGTCTTTTACAGGTGAATCTTTTTCTGTTTTTGTTAGTTTAACAGCATTAAGCTTAAAGGTGCCATAGAATGGAAAACCGTATTTACCTTGGCATAGTTGAATAATAAGAGTTCTGTACATAGAAATGACATACCGTGAGCCTCAGACACCATTGTTTCCTCCTTATGTAAATCTCGTGAATAAAAAAGACCACTGAAAAATAGGCGAATCGGAACATAACACCGACTGTGACGTAACAGTCGGGATCACTAATAGGAAGGCCCCAACATTTGCATATACCCGCCCATGTTCTAGGCCAGCCGAACCATCAGAAGTTCTGCAGGTATTGTGAAGAAACAAGCGCGGACAACAGCGGAAGTGGCAGATCTTGGAAATAAATGTTATGTTTCAGGCTGTGCAGGGGATGTGAAGTGCAGGGATGGGTCGATGTCTGTATTCAGAAAGGCATGGAAACCAAATAAAGCGTTCTAATAAAATAATGCGAGCCACTAAAGGGAGATGGTTAGCTGCTAGCAATAGCCTGCTACATTACAGTACATAAGATTTCACTTACCACATAAACAGAGTAAAGAGAGATGACTGAGGATGATGGTGAATGATTTACAGATCCTGAGCCCCACTGACAAGCATCTGATCTTGTAAAAAGTGTGGCAAGTACTGCCGCTCCATAGTATAAACAGCGTTCGTGCGATCGCGCATCTCGCTCGAAAGTGAAAGTAAAAAGCGATCGTGCATTTGAAAGCAGTTTCAGTGCCCTGCATATTAATAGCGGCTCCCTGATGCCCGCATTTTATATACAGTATAATTACCCGACGATATAACTGCGAGAGAAAGTATTGAAATATATATTTTCCTCCCTGTGTTTCCTTCCTGCTGTGAGCTACTGAAATGAGCCGTGAAACAGCCAATCAGAGCAGAGCCGCACTGTGAAACAGCCAATCAGAGCAGAGCTCAACATTATTATTCATGACCCTTCCAAATAAGCCAATAACAGACCATTTCATTCTAGGGAGAAATCCTAGGGTTGTAAATGCACATGTAAAACCGTTTCTGGAGAATTTTTGCCCTTACCTAAGCCACATACCTTCTATGTAGATATCAGAGAACAATTTAAAATATTGTGTCAATGCATTCTATGCCACCTTTAATGTGCAGAATTGAATCGAAAGTTTGAAAGCCTGTTGGTTCATGTGGCAGGATGAAGGCAGTGTCCTTTTTATGTCGTTTTGTAGTTTATTATGTGGAAGGCCAGGCAGATAAACATACAGCAAAGGTTCGAGTAGTTATACCCCCAGTATCACCTTCACACTCTTTTAGATGATTTTTAGTTTTCGTTGCACCAATCAACCTGGCCCCCTATATAATTTTTTTTGCTCATTGATTTTATTGCATTCCCTTATGCTTTTCTTTTGTTTCTCGAAAGCTGTGAAATGCCTGTATTGTAGAGTTGTTGATGTTAATAATGTTGCTGTTTGTTTCTTTTTACCCCCTGAACTAAGCTTAGTGCTTTTACAGTAACGCAGGCACACGTGGTTGGGTCAAGACTGCTGACACACATTTATAGCAGGAAGTCGATTAATGAGAAAAGGGCTTCGTTTTTCTGACCTGAGGGTATAAATATGAACAACTTGGGGCATATGTTGAGACAAACGGGCACCTTTTCTTTTAACATTTGTGTTTGGATTTGGAAATGGATGTCCTGAGCCCGTCTTGTCTCATTGAGAGTACACCAGCCATCATTAAAGCCATGCCTGATTTGTTTATCTTTTTCTTTTGACTGACACTTTTAACAATTGAGATGCAAGGTTTTGTTTTTCTTCAACTTTATTTACTGAGTATTACCAATGCTTTTAGTACTACCTTTCCCTTGTTTCAGAAGTGTGGTTCCTTGACTTACTGGTGCTATAAGTCACAGAGGACGTGGAAGGCGAGCTGCCTGTCCATATCATTCAGCATAGTAGAGCGTAGGCTTTTTCTGTAGTCATGGGGTTGGGGGGGCTAGTGGTGAAACTCTTAAATTCTGTTGTCATGTATATAGGATGTTTCTAGTGATGGCAAAGTACCATTTTTTCATAGCCACTGTCTGTGTGTGTGTGTGTGTGTGTGTGTATCGTGAGTATGGGGAAAAGGCTAGTACTTAGAGGGGTGCAAGGGACTTTGTTCCGTTCTAGATTTGATAAGTTAGTAATTCTTTCTCTCCACTGGTGGTCTCACAGAAACAGCCGCTCCAATACTGGTGTTGTTTAAATGTAGGCACAAGTACACTTTGTCGGGGATCGAGCTATTGTGGATTTCTCTATTTCATTTTCTGGTTCATTCTACACACGACTGCTTGGCCAGTCCTTCTGCATCACACTGTGCTGTATCAGGTGGAATTATGGAAATCTTCCTTCCCTGGAAGATTTTTTTCCTCATTTGTATTGCCACTGTATTTGTGTATTTTAAAATGTGTAAATAAATTAATAAGTACTTATAAGTTGTTTTTTCCCTTTTCTTTTCACCACATAAAAGATGTTTCTTAAAGACATAGTTCATCCAAAAATTCAAAATTCTGTCAATTACTTAAAGAGACGGTTCATCCAAAAATGAAATTCTGTCATTAATTACTCACCCTCATGTTGTTCCAAACCCATGAGACCCGTAAGACAAATTAAGATATTTTTGATGAATTCTGAGAGCTCTCTGACCCTCCCATAGACAGCAATGTAATTATCATGATCAAGGTCCAGAAATGTAGCAAGGACATCGGTAAAATAATCCATGTGACATCAGTGGTTCAACCGTAACGAAGCTATGAGATACTGCACCATGTGGATACGTTTTCTACGCTATAGGGTGACGCGGAGGAGACGAATTGTTGAATAAAGTCGTAATTTTTGTTTTCCTTGTGTACAAAAAGTATTCTCATAGCTTCATAAAATTACGGTTGAACCACTGATGTCACATGGACTATTTTACCGATGTCCTTGCTACGTTTCTGGACCTTGATCGTGGTAATTACATTGCTGTTTATGGGAGAGTCAGAGAGCTCTCAGAATTCATCAAAAATATCTTAATTTGTGTTCCGAAGATGAACGGAGGTCTTGTGGGTTTAGAATGACATGAGGGTGAGTAATTAATGACAGAATTCTATTTTTTGGGCGAAATATCTCTTTAATGTCATTCCAAATGCATAAGGCTTTTTTTTTCTAGATCTTAATCGGGTTGGTTGGACGCCATATTGAATGAGACTGTGAGGGATGGCGTGCACTGTATAAAGTTCCTAAATGGGCCCTTTATGAGCTCCATATAGGGCTCATATTAACCAGGAAGCTCCCATATGGGGCCTACAGGAGTCTGCCGACATGGGTTAGTAATGGGACCCAGCTCGGTCTTATGTAGGTCTCTTATGGGCCACAACAGGTATGCATATGGGCTAAAATATTAGTCTGTTTGGGTTACCTTATTTTACAGTAAATCCCTAAATACAAACACTACATTAAATCCACTAAAATGCTAAAGGTATTCAATGAACAGAAACCAGTAGTCCATGCTTTTAAGCAAAGTTTATTTGGAATACTACCCTCAGCCTTATTTTCATTCCAGTCAAAAATTAAGTTAACGTCTATTCTTGAAACACAAATATATTTCAATGAAACTTTACAGATTAAAAGTACGTTCCACTTTAACTTTGGTCATAAAGAGACCGTTTTGTAAAAGTGTGAATGGGTTACGTTTCTATTAAAGATAAAAGACAGAGCTCATCTAAACGTTTTGAAGCGTTTAATTTCAGGTGGAATTGGCTTTAAATGAAGACTTCATGTGTTAGGAACGATAAAGGGTGTGTGTGACAAAACCATTTTTAGAGGGAATGAGTGCAACTGCAGTTCACTTAATAAATGATAGATGGCACTATTTGCACACCTTTTAGTAAAAATAAGACAACTGTGCTGTGTTCAACATTTATTGAGCAGATTTTTTGTTTTCAGCAGACAGAGATAAGGTCATTATCAAATTACACAGGCAGTCTGAAAACTGAAAATAAATATTGCAAATGTTTCCCAGATCAACTCAGACAGCCACAATGGAAGGGCAGTGAGACTGATTCTGGGTTTACTGAGTCTAAATTTCTCATAGCTGCACTTGTAACAGATGTATTAATGTACAAATCTTTGACGTGGCGAGTTGCTTAACCAGTAATAGAGCTGTCTCCTCCAGATGCCGGTATAAAATTAAAACTAATGCCACCAGGCAGTGCTGTCAAACCTAATTTCTATCACGTAGAAATGAAGGGACACACTGCATGCTTTTGTCGTCATTGTTTCCTAAAAACAACAACAACAACAACAAAAAAACAGCAGTTTCACCACATTGAAGCACGTTATCATTTGGCCTCTAATTTGGTATTGCATTTGGTGCATTTCAGTAAATAAAGAATATATATTATTTGTTGTGATAAAACTAGGTTTGTTAAACATTCAGAGTAGGAGAAAAATAGGTAAAATGCAAATATTGCTGAAGGACTCTTCATATGAAGTCATAAATGCAGAGATACCTGCTCTCTACTTCACTTTTCTATGACACTCAGCATAACGGTAAAAAGTTAAAAGTCTTGGATGACAAACGTACGACAATGTCAAAAAAGAAATTCACAGTACAACTAATACTAACACAGCTATGTTCCACTAACGTTAAAAAAGCTAAGCTTTTAACATTGTCCATTAGCACTGAGACATACCAAAGAACATGGTGGCAGGTGTCAATCCAGCAGGATTACAGTAGCTGTCTATCAGGAATGATACTGAAGAATATAACAGTACTGATCATGGCATTATCAGAAGTCTACTACAGCCATTGGACCACACACTGCTCACAACACATAAAACAAAGCGTTTTACATAGTGTATGAGGGACACATACTATTACAGAAGCGTTTGAACAGAAGGTGCATTTTGTGTGAGAAGTGGAAAGACTACAGATATCTGATGTCTCTGCTGATATCTATGAATATGATCAGACTTTATTGCGCTCACACTTTCAGTTCCTGTGATAGCTGTCTGCTTTACTTGTGTGATGTTTATTTTGTACTTAGTTAAAGATGCTGTAACAATGTTAAACTTTTCAGACTTTAGACATGCCTCCCCTTTCTACAACTCTTCCATTTTGGCATAATCAGTGTCAACAAGCTATATATTTAAAAACCAAAAAACAAAATCAGCATCTGTATCTTTAAAGCTTTCAGTTTCCTCCAGCGATAAAAAGCTATCTATTTTCCTTTTAAGGCGTTTGGTGGTGTCAAAATCGAACAACCCTTCAAACTCAAGAAAACCGCTCTTGCAAGTTCACTGTAACATATATGGTTGCTGTAAACATGCAATTTGATTGAAAGGTGCAAAGTGTTTAAAATGCACTGTGATTGGCTTAAAAAGTGTCTAGAGCCAATTTTCCTTTTACTGTTTATAGATGCTAGGACCAGTGTTGGGAAAAGTTACTTTTAAAAGTAATGCATTACATTATTGTGTTACTCCATTAAAAAGTAACTATATTGAGTTACTTTTTATGGAAATTACTTCATTATGTTACGTCTGTGTTACTTTTTGTCATCTGAGCTGGGCTTTCTTATTTATTTTTAATAACAAAAAAACCAAAAGACATATTTTTGGCAACTGTAAAGGCCTTTTCACACCAAAAGAGAAATTAATAAGCCTCAGACTGCACCTCACTCCTAATTTCTCTCAACACGGGGACAGGAGAGATGTCAGTGAATAAACAAGAAAACAAAGTTACTTGCGTTACTTATTTGAAAAAGTAACTCCGATATTTTCTTATAAATTTAAAATTAATGCATAATACTTTACTAGTTACTTGAAAAAGTAATCTGATTACGTAACTCATTACGTTACTTGCAATGCGTTACCCACAACACTGATTGGTGTGATATCTCAGGGCAGTGATTTCAGTGAGGAGGATCATTTTCTGCGTACAATTCCATGACAAAAATCACTTACAGCACCTTTAACCTTGGTAACGTTGGTTCAAGTCAAAGAAATGTCTGTGGTTTTGAGTTAGATGTATTAAGAGTGGCCTGTCTAAATCTCTCTGTGTGGCAGTGCAAATGTGATTTTGAACAGCATGAGTGCAGTGTAGGTCTCTATTATTGATTAAATATTCATCTGTCAGTACGTAGCACACACATTAGGACATCACATTGGACTACACACTGACACACATCAACACTGCAGTTCTCCTCAATCTCCTCTTATTTGTGTCTTTCAGCCTCTTCTTAAGCAGAAATGTCCATCAGAGGTCGGTTTCTGGAGTACAGGTGGTGTTCTTATTCTGCTCATCTTTATCTTTAAGAAATGTTTCCACGTCCTTTGGATCCTTCATAACATTCTCGGCTCTCTTTTCTGAGTTTCCATTGGCCTTGTGAGGCTCCTCTATAGGTGGCGTACTGGAGTGAGTCTTTGCCTCCACTGTCTCTCCATTTTCTATGGCAGTCTCTGGTGCCTCAGGCTTCTTCTTTATGAAAAGTAAGTTGCATATGGCCAGCACTAAAGCTGACATCACAACCTCAATCCCAGCCAGCAGGAAAACAAACATGTAGTTCTTAGTGGAGTCCAAAATGCGCCCTTGACAAAGTGAGAACAAGGATTTCAACAACGTTCAAAGATTCTCAATAGATTACAGTAAGTGTAGCAAGGTTTATAAATTAGCGATGTGTAAAATATCGACTCTAATACATATGTGTGTGTGAATTCTGTTAATTTCTATATAAATGCATACACATGCATATATATATTTAAGAAAAATGTTATAATTATATATAAAATATTTATATATATATATATATATATATATATATATATACACACATTACAAATGATATGAATATAAATGTATACATGTAAATATTTTTAAAAAAAATATATATACATGCATGTGTGTGTATTTATATATACATAAATTTACACAGCACACACACATATGTAAACAAAAACTTTTATTTTGGATGCGATTAATCATTAATCGTTTGGCAGCACTAATTCAGTTACAAT